>VZSF01000508.1:156879-200324 GCA_013398295.1 Chionis minor
TTTTTGTATTAAACTGCCTTTGTCTCAAGCCATAAGCTTTTCCATCTTATTTTCTTCTGCTGTCCTGTTGAGGAGGGGGAGTGAAAAAGCTGCTGGTGGGAGATTGGCAACCAGTCAAAATCAACCCACCACATCAAACTACAGCATTCTTGAGATCTTCAGAATGTCTTTTAACTATAAAGGGGACTGAAATTCTTCAGTGTTCATCAGTAAGGAATTTTTAGTGCTTAGCATTGGACATGAATGCCTGAATATCAGTGTTTAGTCATCTTATGCCTAAATCCTACAACAGACTACAAGTTTTCCATAGTATCCCCCTGCAGGAGCCCGATTTGGTGGGAGCTCCTGTGGAATGGCTGCCAGACCTACCCTTGCATGAAAGCGAAGGATGAATGCTGGCTGCAGCACTTTTTTCCAGTAACCTCATGGCTAAAATCAATAAACTGTATTTGACATGCTCTCAGGTGCCTGATTAATAGCAGGGAGTTGTACCCAAATCTTTTTTATTCTGAGCTACTTGGAGGAAAATAAAGGAAAATCTCTCCCTGTCTCAAGTGGACACTAATCCACTTTCATTAAATAATACAAAGTTTTCTGGACTGGAGAGATAGGAAGTGTGATTGTTTCTGAAGGCTAATATACTTTTTTAAAAAAATTAGAGCCCTTTGGTTAAAGTTTCTGTCCCAAGAATAAGTAATTGTTCTTAAGTGTGAAACCCATCAACAGGATTTGTGACTGAATCCAAAGAAGCACTAACCAAAATGCTCACATCCTCTCCACTGATTTGACAGAGAGTTTATGCACTTAATTTATGAATACTGATTCACCAGAGATCTGAAAAAGCATAAGTTAAGAGTGCAGTGTCAAAAATGCAGGCAAGCATCTATATATGCAGGCAATCTCTATAATCACAAGTGATTTCATCAGGACAGGTTTTCCTAACTAAATTATCAATTATAATGTACAGAACTGTATGTCTCCATATATTTTAATGGCATTGCAAACTCCAGAGGTAAAATCTTCTCTCCACAACTCTGACATACATTGTTGGATCTTCTTAGTGTGAAACTGCTTGTATAAAATGCGATGAAGTGGAAGAAAAGGTATGGCAATATGAAATCCATGTTATCCTTTCTCGCGGTTACCATGCTTTGACATCTCTATCTAAATGATTTCTGGTGTTTGGCTTTTTTTCTTTCCGCTGTTCAAATGTGAAATGCTATCAGCTTCCTTTCTATCCTATAGACGTACACATGAAGAATGAAGTGAGAAATTCAGGTGGAGGCATAAACCAAAAGAAAGACTATTTTCCTTAGCTTGTTAAAAACAAAGAACCCTTTCAGGTCACAGATTTCGTGAGTAAGCGTAATAAAGCTCATTTTCCTGATTCTAAATCTGAATATTCATGATAAATGTTGAGGTCTAAGATCCTTTTTGTAAGGGACTGCATGCTAACCTTTCACTAACAAATCACTTCTTACAGTCTTAACGCTTTCCTCATATTTAACATGGAAAATATACTTTTCCCTGCATTGCTATAAATTATTATCCTATTGGACAGATTCAACATACACTAAAATATCATTTGGAAAAAATAATCACATAAAAGCCCTCCAAAAGTTGGTTACATGTTTATCCAGATATTTTACTGTGTTTTCACAGAACAGCTAAGGATATTTGTCTGCTTTTTCCAGAGATAATGTAAAGAAAAAATTTTAGATCTTTGTATCTTTTTTTTTTTTTTTTCGTCAGTATGGTTGCCAATGTTTAAGAGACTAGGTCTTAAGTCTTCACCACTTCCTCTTCTGCAATGGATGTTTACAAGACCTCTGACAGGATTAAATACCCATAAACAGATTTTTTGACAGAAGCCTGCTATCATTATCGTGATCTTTCCATTGTCCCTGTCTCAATACATACAGATACTAATTCAAAATATACAAGATGATGTTTAAACACTCATTTTGCATATGTGCCTAGGTCATACATGATTATTAAGTAAAGTTCCAGATCTGACATAAAAAAGATAATTGCAGGGCACCTAAGTGGCTCACGGTGGGAGTAGGGGGCAAGCAGGGTGAGAATGGTGGGCAACACAGGCAGGGTTTGACTGAGTCTCCAGTTTTATGCTTAAAGGGAATAGGGGTGTGAGGTTTTAGTCAACATATATAATTTATCATATACCACCAAATGAGCCTTCTTGATAGAGCTTAAGCCTGTATGACCTTTCTATCAAAGATAGATGTCCATACTAACACTACCGCGCGTAGAACCTAATCATGTAGACTGGACTTGTGTTAAATCTGCTCTGAATTGCATAATATATACATCTCAAATGTATGTAAGTGCTTATACATGCATGTTTATAGAATTACAAATGGTATTGTATCAAACTCCAATTAAATCCTGCTTCAGTTGCCTATGTTCTTTTTAAATCTACCCTTTTGTTCAAGGAACATGGACTTCCTCCCAGATCTTTCCTCCTGTAAGACATCGATTAATAAGATGGTGTTATCTACCTCTTTGATTTTCATCTCTCTCTTTCTACCCTGAGATGACCCCTTTGGCAAGCTGATACAGCTAGTACTGTGCCTTCTGCAACACTATCAGTTCCCCTCTTTCCCCATCTGGCAATCAGGCTCAGTAAAAATGTCACAGATCGTAATAGTAGTAGTGATAGAATCTGCTGGTATTTTGTATGGGCTAAGTGCCTGACTGGTTATAAATAGTGCTCTAACAGGGTTTACACTGAAGGACAAGACCTTTACCTATTTTGACCCACTGTAATTAAGCAATAATTACATATTTTATAAAAAAGTAATAATACTGTCAAACATGGATTTTCAAAAGAATCAAGAGACTGGATTAAAATTTCATCTCTTGGGGAAAAAAAGTGCCACAACAAATAGCATTATTGTCTATATTATGAACTTGCATGGATTGCATTTTTTGTCAGAAAATCTGACTTTCAAATTTGTTCTAAAAATAGTGTCAAGAGTTTCAATATAAAGCTGTTGTCCAGGACTTGTGTTTCAAGGAGAAAAAAAAAAAAAAAGGTGTTAATATGGGACTGTATAATTTGTTTAAATATAATCTTTATCGTATGTAAACCAACTTTACCAGCTGTTAGACATAGGGTTAAACTAATTTAACCTCTTTTTGTATGTCTAAAAGTTAGACACCTGTAGTGTAGTTGTCTTAAGTCTTCTTTCACGTCCTAGCAGAAAAAGTAGATACCTCCAGAGGGCAATTAATGTAAGTTTTATTGCCCATCCTCACATGACATGAATTACTTTCTGGAGGTCGCTAACTGTATCTTACTGAGTGCAAAAACAACACGACATGAATCTGTTAGACATTGAACTGTTTGATGCCGAAGTCAAGATAGGTCAGAATATGGACTTTTATTTTTCAGGGGGAGATTTATCTATCTCCTGTGTCATTTTTAGGAATTCTAAAGGGATCCTATAACCCTACACTATTTACCTGCACCACACAATTTCTGTATATGGAACATACATACATTTGTTTCAATATACACATTTGTTTCACCTCTACCTTAAGACTGGAGGTGAATGGGAAAAGAGGTTAAGATAATAAAAGGAGAATTGATACTGTCCCTCCAATGGTCCAGGCAGTGCAGCTACACAGACTACTAAAATATTCTCAAACTAGCCATAGGATATAGCAGCTATAGAAAGTAAGAAACAGCTTGAGTGTTGAGTAAAGATGAGAAGCAAAATAAGCATACTGGTTTATGTTGGCACAGTTTCACACTAAAGTTTCACGTCCATATATATCTTAGAACAGACAAGCTAGGCTTTAATTTCACTCATTTGTGGAGACCTGTCTACTACCCACTTCAACAGATTTCTAATTAAAATAAAAGCATAAGACACTGCTCCTATTATCTTTTAATTCATTTCAGTCATGTTAACCACCAGTCTAACTTAAAGCATTTTCGATTTAAGGAAAGGATAGATTGTGAATATATTAAATCTATAAAGTGTGGCAGCCTGTAATGGAATGGAAACATTGAAATTGACAAAAGGAAAATAGGTAATGACTTGGATGAAAGCTGTGATCTGAATAGCTGAAAGGTATCCTAAATCCAGTTAGTCGTCTTTCAGTGAAAGCTAACATCAGGGCAATAAAGCCTCTCCAGCACACCGATCAGCAGTCCACATCCTAAGACATGCAGTTTTATAAAGCAGTTTTATAAAATAGTTGCAATTAATTCTCAAAGTTACACTTCCAAGCTGAGTAAAAATAAAATGTTCCTAAACTTAAGGGTAAAAGAAAAAGCCTTGTAAATCAATGTGACAGAATACTACTAAGGACAATTAATTCATCTGCAGTGCCGTCATGATTTATTTGTTTTTATGTCGTGTTTCCCTACTTATGAGTGACTCTCCTCACATGATTATTAACGGAATTCCTACATTGTATTTTTAAAATATCCAATCTTTAGAATTTTCACTATATATAATAAAAAAAAAAATTGAAATTAGAACTCAATATGAGTGGTAAGTAGTAATGAGCCACCTATTGCGTGTGTGTATACTAACAAAGTAAATATGTATATGGCCATTATCAGTCCCTGAAGCTAAGTAGTACAGACTAGACTGTGATAATACTTTTAAAGTCTTTTGCTCTCTAAAACAAGTTGATCACATCCAAACTGTTGGTTGGGAATGGTCCCCGGCCGTGTTGACTCCTGAATCACACTGAGAAATTGCTTTGGAAAGTGCAAGTTGGATGTACCAGAACCATGCAGTGATCATTACAGCAATTAACAGTGTTGATAATCTAATTCTGGTCCAGAAATAGACATTTTCTCAAAGGTGTTTTAGTTTGAATTTTTCTCAGACTTCATGTGTGTGTGTATTTTCGTATTAATATTTTCTCAGATAATAAACATAAAATTAATTTATGTGCATGAAGTCATGGAGTTATAGCTAATTACTCACTTTATGCACAAATCTAAAGTTAAAATGAGCAAGCCTTTTCTAACAGTAGTTGAAATGTAAGCATGAGCACAGGAATATGGGAAACCTAATGCATTTTGCTGGTACCTTGTAGCAAAAAGGCAGCTTTGTATTGTAACATACTGTGTTGTTAAGGCAGATTTGTCTCATGATCTGAATATGTGAGCTGGGAAAAAAACAAACCCAAACCTGAACAAACTACAGAAATTATATGCTTATTCTCAAGGAAGTACATTATCGAGTTATGTTGGATTCAACTTCAGAGATAAAAACTGATTTCTTATCCCCAGAAAATACAGAATTCTAAGGGAAGTGTAATTGAATGGAGCATAAGAGAGTAAAGGAGACAGATTTTGTGGCAGATGGACAATTCAGGAACAAAGTTAATTCTAACGTTATTACAAATCTTGCTAAATTTGCAGTCGTGGTAGCAGAATGTGGCATGTTGTGATGGGTTCATATTGGAAAAACAGGCAGGGAAGAAAACAAAAGAATGTTTTGCTTTATGTCAAGAAATTAACTAAATATATGGAGCTTTGCTATGGAGCACACTACAGGCTGATAAGCTGCTTTAGAGACTATATTTGAGGAGCGACAACCAGGGAGAATCTCATGGCAGGTACTGGATAGTGACCTCCTGATCAAACAGTTGATGAAATGCTTCAAAACACATGAAGAAATCTCATGGTTGCAATATGAGGTCATCACGGAGGACTTCAACTACCGCAATGTTCGCTGGAAGAGCATGCAATCCAGGAGAATTCTGGAGTCCGTCAAGGATAATAGTTTCATGCAGATGCTGTATGGACAGAAGCTGAGAAGTCAAATCTGCCAGATCTGCTACTTGTGAATAAAAATGATTTATGTAATTGGTCAACAGCAACCTTCACTCCAGGGACCATGAGATGATACAATTAAATATTCTCAGAAAAATGAGGAAAAGAGCAAGCATAATAAAGACAAGGGATTCAGACCATCAGACTTTTGCTTGTTCAGGGAATTGGTAGAAAGAATCCCTTGGATGCTGCCTCAAAGGGAAAAAGGAAAAAAGCAATAAACCAAAACCCAAGAGTCCAGGTTATCATCAAGCATAAACCCCTCAAAGCACAAGGATGGTCAGTCCTGTTGTACTGAAGTCAAACTGGCTTGGCATAAGGCCAGCATGGATAAAAAGTCCTCATTGAACTCAAGTGCAAATAAGAAGCATATGGAAGGAGGAAACAGAGACTGCCTGCCAGGAGGAAAGTAGAACTATTATATGAGGTGCATGGATGGAATTAGGCAATTAGGCAAAATATAGCTCAACTGTAGTTGAAACTAGGGGATGTGAAAGGCAACAGGAAGGGCTTCTATAAGAACATCGGCAACAACAAGAACAGAAACCAAAGATGACGTAGGCTTGCTATTACTGAGGCACGTAACTTGCTGATGGTAGAGAATTGAATGACAGAGATACTGATTTTCTCATTTATGTCAGTTTGTACTTGTAGTGTCTGCTGTCAGGCCTCCCATGTCTGAGTAAATGAAGTACAACTTAACAGCAGAAAAATATCAAGTTAAGGACCATCTTAAAAAACTGTATAAACATACAGTGGGGACAGACTGAAGGCATCAAAAGTGCTGAGAGACCTGTCAGATGCCATTTCAAGGTCCCTCTCTGTCATCTTCAAAGGGTTGTACCTGTCAAAGGAGTTCCCTGTAGCCTAGAAAAAGGCAATTATCATGCCCGTCTTCTAAAATGGAAAGACAATCCAAGGTAATATAGAGTGTCTGTGAAGAAGTTGCAGCAAATTCTTTTGGAAGCTATTTCCAAGCAAAAAGGTAGCTGGAAACAACTAACATAGATTCTCCAATGTCAAACCAGGCCTGTTCAATGTGATTGTCTTCTACGTTGAGTTAACTAGCTGAGTGGGCAAGTGCAGCGAGGTGACCTGTAGTATCTCTGGAGTATAACTGCAGAGATGGCCTAGAAATGTGGAGAACAAGGTGGGTAAGACTGACTGGACTGATGAAAAACTTATTCATAAGTGGTCAACAGTTCAAAAGCATCTTTTTGAGTGATGTTTCTTCAGGATTAATAGTAGGACTGATCCTGTTTGAGTGATTCATCAATGACGTAGACTGTGGAAAAGAATGCACTTTGTAAGTTTGCAGAAAAAAGCAAACTTGGGGAACAATGTGTACACTGTTATCCAAAGAGACTTCTGCGGGCTGGGCAATGGGCTGACAGAAACTTCATGAAGTTCAACGAATAGAAATGAAAAGTCCTGTGCTTGGGATGCAATAACATTATGTCAGTGTACGCAGATGTTGACTGGATGGGGAGTTATTTTGTATGAAAGGATCTGGTGGTCCTGGTTGTCAGCAAGCTGAACATGAGTCAGCAGTGAGCCTTTGTTTCAGTGAAGGTTAGTCACTTGCTGGTCTGAATTAGGAAGACTATAGCCAGGAGGCGAAGTGAACTGATTGCTCTTCTCTGTGTGGCATTTCTGAGGCTGCACCTGAAATATTGGTTCCAGTTTGGGTCTCCCCAATACAGGAGAATGACAAACTGGAGCAAGTTACAATAGCCAACATTTAAGAGACCTAACTTACAGCAGGAGGTGACACCAGAAGTCTTTCCAAACTACATTATCTTATGTTTATTTTAAAATATTTTGCTTAAAGTCTTTTAATATTTTGGAGAGAAAAAAAAAAAAGATGGCATTTCCTAAAAAAAACCCAAAACCAAAAAATTCTGAACATTATTTTCATTGTCTTTCCCTTTAATTTTTTTGGTTTGTGGCATACACTTAGCAACAACATAATATAGCATGTCTTATCCTGTCAAATAACCTTCTATCCATGCCTATTGCTGTGTGACATATGTTGAAATTTTAAGGGTTTGGGTGTTTTTGAGGGTTTTTTTAGGATTTTTTGAAGAATATTGTTGCTGTATTGCTACTTAAATTTCCTCTGAAAGAGAAACTGTTAGTTTTTCTATTTTCAAGACGCTGCAAATGCCTAGTGAAAAACATGATCTTGGTTAGGAGCAGCTCAAGAATTTGGAATCAATGCACTACAATGTGCATGTACACCATTTTTAACAAAATTAATGGCTTATAGATTAGACTTAGTTATTCTGTAAAAGATGGCAATAACAGCTGAAAAGCACATTTTACAATTGCTTATTATATACCTGCATCCCATTTCTTGCTCGTTGTTGCCACTTAACATTAGTATTCATGGCATGTTATCTTGAAAGCAGAGATAATAAAACAATACCACTGTGGTCTTTCCCATAGCAAAGCCCTGGAAGAGATCTGGCTCTCTGAGAGTCCTCAGTGATTTACAGTCAATCTTATTCTATTGCTTTTTTTCTCTACCTCCCTCAGGGTAACAACATTAAATAAAAAATAAAAAAAAAAAAAAAAGATGCTTTCAAATCATACAATGAATTTAGAAACATGTCAATAGTAGATTCAGTTGATGATTCTAGAAATCACAACACAATACCTTTTTTACAAATAAATAAAGCACAAAAGAACTATCTATCTAGTACACGTAGGAGTACTTGCTATTAAACACTTTAATATTTCCATAATACCTAATTAGTGGCTGTTCCTTTTTTTCAGCCAGGGAACAAAAAACTCTTTGCCAAGGAAGAACTGGAACTTGTTCCAATTTACTGATGAAGAAATTAAACTTCAGAGACCAAATATGACTTCCCAAGGTCCTTATGGCAGAAACGAGGGCAAAGAAATGATTTAACTTTGCTTTTTCCCTGTACCTGTATTGCCTTACATGTCACAGTACAAGGACTGAGGAAAACAACATAGGGGTAATCCTAGTACAAGTTCAGATATAAAAGAGGTGTCTCTAGGGCAGCCTGCAGAGCAGAACACTGTTAAGATTTTCAATAGTAATGGAAGAACCAACATAGGCTAGCTCTTCTGATAGAGGACTTCATCATTATTTGTACTGTACCAAATAGCTTTCCAGCTCTAGGTACAGGGTTTGAACATGGTTGCCTGCTGTTGATCTGAGCTGGACATGCAGTGTTGTGAGAAGTGCATCTTCTCCAAGCTTTAAGAAATTTCAGGTCCTCCCAATACCTCAGTCAGAGTGATGGTCCTAGCATTGAAGGAAGTTTCCTTATCAGCTATAAAGTAAAGCTGATGTAAAAGTAAAGCTTTGTGGAAAGCAAATTTGGTCTTTGTCTCCTGTCACATACATTGGTTTAAAAGGAAATATTTTCCCTAAGAAGAACAGTTCCAAGCATTTGGAATTTTGATTCAGTTTCCTAAAGTAATATCTCTCTTATTCTCCATTCACAAAAAGTTCTAGGGCTTCTTTGGAAAAAATCTGGTTACAGTATTTGCTTATAATTAACACAGATGCTCAATGAAATATAAATATTTGGGATAGGGATACTCTATGAGGAGCATGATATCTGCTACTTTTTGCAGTAGCTTTTATGTAGTAACTAAACTCCTTTTTTGTGTGTTTTATTTTGTCCCCCACTTTATGCCTAAGGTCTACAGGTAGACAGCAGGTCTGGGACAGTCTGTAGTGTGGAATTCACTACATAAATATGTTAGAATCACTTCAGATAGATGCACTTTGTGAGCCTTCAGTACATACTCTTGCTCAGGAATTCCTGGGTAGGTATGTGGATGACATAAATTTTTAAGTGTGTAGCTTATACATTTCAGGAATAACAGCCATTATCATGAGAAATCCTCTTTAGCTCTTACATAACAGAAAAACCAGGAAGTGTATCAAAATCTGGCTCTAACTTTCTCAGTGAAAGAAGAATTAGCTAACAATTGTCTATAAGCATTTAGTTTTGTGCATATGATAGTTAATTTAAACTGATTGGATTATGTGTTCTGAAAAAAATGTCCAAGTGATTTAACTTTTATTTGTACACAAAAAAATTACAAATTTACCTTATTCCTGAAAATGTTTTTAATATTTGTACAAGAACTTGAACATAGAGAGATTTGAATTGATCAAAGAACTTTAATACCAATTTTGTACAAAAGGAATAGGAAGCTCAATAGAGAGCATACATACATGTTATTGTGGTGTTTCAGTTGAAAAATCCACATTGAGACTACAAATGCTACTTCAGTTTTTGCATTCACCCCTAAATAACTCCAGTACTTATATCTGAATGACTGTGAATAGAACAGGTCACTGTACATTTGCATGAGGATGTCAGATACATGACAGTGGGATAATGAAAAATGCAGAAATAGAACAGAAAATGTAGCAGGCTTCAGCTCATGAATCTTGCAATGAAATTAAAGAAAAGAATCATAGTTGTGCTGAAAGAGCTAGTAGTAAAATCGTGCAAACTGTAAGGAAGATTTGTTTTGTGAATACCGATTATAATGACTACTGGAATCACTCTAATCTTTATTTCAAAACTCAGCTATGAATGGCAGTTCTTTTTCATCCTCTTCTATTAAAGAAAAAACCCCACATATATATGTTTTAGTAGCATTAGCCTGTTTGCCAGCTTAGGACATTAGAAAAAGCAAATACACAGTACTTGTACTCTCCTAAATCAGTGTGAAAAATAGTGCATCTAAACAGCTTAAAAATTTTATTTAAAGAATTAATCGAGAGCATTATGGTTTTGATTGAAGAAGCAGGAAGTGGTTTTGCACACAGATACAAAGCTTCTTAAAAATAAATTAAATAATCCGATGATATTTTATTTTTGCATATATGAACTCTAGATTATTTTAATATTAAATTATAAATTACTTGAACAAAAATGTCTTATGATGTTTGTAAAATAAATAAAAATAATGCAGTATTTTTGTGGATACTATTTCAAAACAATTAAGCAAAGACAATTATAAATATCTTTTCAAAATTAACAGAGCAACTCAGACATAGCTATCTATAAATGACACATGGTGAATCTTCTGTGCTGTTATTTAAAGCCAAATTATGCTTTCGTGCTCAAAAATTACATGGCCATTTTGGACTTTGTATAACCTATTGAATATCTGAGGATTCTCATATTCATTATTTTCAGATGTGAAAGAGGATTTTTTTTCTAAGAAACACATCTTTGTGCATATGTGTTTACCCAAATTTTCAGTAAATGGATAAATATGCTCTGCAACATTGTTCCCCAGGTTTTGTCTAATACAAAATGGTGAAACAATAATATACCAATAATTAAAATGGTTCTAAATTATTTTTTTTTTTCTGTTATTGTTTAAAACAAATTTTCCTGCTTTACTTTTATTTTCTGTACTGGTTAATATACTAACCTTATCAAGTATAATTCTTGTCATCTGATTTGTTTAGATAAATTTTATTGGTCTCCAGAAAATGAGATATGTTTATTGGCTATAGTCAAGATGGCATGCCGCTGTAAGTATATATGACTGCATACTTTCATCAAACAAGCTACTTCATTGCCAGGTATGTGCCAAGTATTTATAAAAAGTTGACTAAAGGAAAGCTAAATCACCTACACATAATACAGATATGATTAACAGCTTCCAGACTTTGAGTTAAGGAAGATGTATTAAGGAGGCTTATTAAAGAGACTGAGGCCATTATGTCTAGATTTAATCAGCTGGACTTGGAAGAGCTGCAATTTAGAGCAACTTTATCACTAATTATGTCCTGGATGATCAAGCCTAACAACAAAATAAAAGATACTCATCAACCCATTGCCTCTAAGTGGCTCATGGAGATCAGAGTTGTTTTATAGTTATTTTATGAAGTTGTTCCAGCAAGCCAGTCTTCCCACTTGCTTCCAGGCTTTAGATCAATGATATGCTTGAAACAGAAAATAAGATACTAGAACAGAATAATTCTTTAAGCAGAGAAAACTGCAGGTGTCATGATGAGTCAAATTACATAAAAAAATACCTTACCCCTCTGCAATTTCAAAGGCAGATCTTTTCTTCCACTCCTTTGCAGTCTATGAATTTGTGAATAGCACAAAGGGTCACTCAGTCATCTTTGAGTACTTTGGATAATTTCCTGTTTTCATCATTTCTAAGATTTCTATCTTGCTCAACGCAAGAAAGTACACTCTTCTCAGGATTTTCCTAACCTCATCATGTGCCAAAAGACCACAGTTTGCTGTATCCTTTTTACTGCTTCTGTTGCTCTACTCTTCAGAAAGTTCTTTGAACAGGACATGGACAATTATCCATAGTTAATTGTCTCTTGATCTAAAAATCAGAAGCTGAGGCAATGCAAATATCTAGGCTTCTTCACTGTGCCAAGCCAGAAAGCAATATTTAGTCCTTGTACCATAAACACCTCCGCAACCTATCACACTTTCTATCTTAGCCTTGAGACTCAACAGCATTGTGTAATGGTGAGGATTTGTCCCGAGTAGCAGTACAAATACTTGGACATTTTTCGAGTGGCAGAGGGTTGTTAGGCTTTTGTCCACCTTTCTAGGACCAAAATTCCTCAAAGGGATTTAGACTGAAATTCAGAGTAGGCTGAGGCAGAATTGCTGGTAGGGAGAGCTCTGGCCCACAAGCTCTCACGTTGCTTCAGATAATACATGGAAATTTTCCAGGGTACTGCAGTCTTAGATGCTTTAATTTGCTGCCTTGCCTTAAAACTTGGGATCCTCTGGGCAAGTATAGCTCATGTCACTTTATCATCATTATCTTCTTCCTAGGCTAGGAAGACAGCTGCTACAGACACCACCACTCACAGCTTAGGCTTGAGCTAGAAAAGTGGTATATTACATGACAAAAGCTGGATCAGAGGATTTCTCTGCCTCCCCTCCAGTACATGAGAAAGTGGTTGGTGCACCTAGATAATGCACATCTGTATTTGGAGGGAGTATTCTGGTAAATTAAAAGGGAAAAAAATGTGGGCATGGGAATGGTGCAGACAGAAATAAAATGGTAAGAGGCAAAATTTTAGCTCATATATTCTCACACACTTTTTGTGGGACTTATTTTGCTCTATCCCTTATCAAACATGTCATATGAAATTTATCTTCTTAATTCAAAGATAGTTAATGTCTTAAAATGAACCTGAATGAGACTGCAGATATGCCCTAGGATAGTTCGGAGAAACAATTAATTATATTACGGGTTTGATGGAGCCACCCTGCTTAATACATGTTAAAAATATGTCAATAAAAGCTGTAATAAATTTCTATTTATATGGTGAAAGCAGGACACACTTTGTTAGATTATATTCTTTTCTGTTGTAGGTACTCAGAAGCCAATGCATTTACACCAGAATGATCTGGAGTTTGTGGGTGACTGGGACATGTTTTCCTTGCTTCCTTTGCACCAGTTTTTGGTAGGATAATAACTGAGGGTGTATGGCTCTGGCATTTCATAGCCATAGAACCAAAAATATCAGGAAAACAAATGGACTGAAATAAAAGTATAAAACCATGGAGACTGAAGAACACGATGGTATTGAAAATTTTATTCTGAAACAGAGACATTAATTAGTAGGATGAGGAAAAACCTCAGATTTCCACATGCCTTTTATGATCTTCCTTTATTCAGGAAAGAACATAGTCCTGCAAAATGTAGGGCATCATACTAAATGGCTCATATGACCTGATTTTCTCTTCCTTTTGTCAATCCCAGAGAACTGATAAGCTGTGTAGCATGTTTAGTTATTTCCATAGTAAGAATTTTCGGTACCAATACAAAAAAGCATGTCTAGAGTATGCATCTAGATACTGACAAATTTGCTGTGCTGTATCTCAGCAAAATTTTTGTATGGATTAATCTGTACAAACTTGGTTAGACAAAGCACACAAATGCCACCCTCTACTTAGCATTCCTTCAAATGTCATACTCCTCAAAATAATTAAAATATTTATTTTAAAAACTAAGAACAAGTGAAGTTATATCAGGACTGAATAATAAAGCTGGAAAGGAACAGGGAGTGAACAGGGAGTTCTAAGATTAAAAAGAAAATCAGAGCTTTATTTAAAATTGATTTTGAATGAAAAGCATAAGGACATCGTATAAAAGCCAATGACTATTTTTACTTAAAAAATAAAGATGGGGGGAAAAGACATTAACTCCAGAGTGCCATTTGCCTAGTGATTACACTTGTGAGATTACACTGAAAAATACTGTTATGGCTCTTGGGAGGAGACACTGCTCATTAGCAAAAATATAAATATAAATAAAAATGTAAGTTTTCTATTGATCTGCATAGAGACACATTGTGAATTTAATTTAAACATGTATGTTTTTAATGTTTTGCTTTTCCTTTTGGTAGAGACTATAGGCAGATAATTTGGCTTTCAGTGTCACACTTTCAGCAAGAAATTTTGTTTAGAAGCTGCAATTAAATAATTCAGAAATAATTAATTCAGAAGACAACCCATTAAATTATAACCCTCCCCACTGGTTAACTTGGTGCCAAAATGTATTGTTTAATTTATCATTCTTAGTATTTTTAGAAGGCCTCAAGGCAGGGAATGAAGCAATAATAAATAGGGAATAGTGGATAATTAGAGAAGGAAATGTGGAACAAAATTACTAAGGGCTTTAGGTGAAGTTCATTATTACTATTTAATAGTGCCCAAGAGCATTTGATCAAATTATGGATCATGTTTAAAAGTGGGCTGAGAGAAATCCTAGTGGAGGGGAGTTTTCTCACTACTACTTTCAGAATTTTGTGTAAGTTTTACAGGATTTTAACAAGCAGTAAAAAACAAAAGCATATTGACCAAACCTTCTACTTTATCACTCACCGTGCTCTAGTGAAAGTTGAAGAAGACAGGATTTCTCCATCCTCTCAGATACTGTTCAAGCTGAGATTATCACATGATTAAACAGTAAACCACTTCAAGCATGAGTGATAAGGAGACATATTGTAAGTGCAGCCCTTAGGGTTTTTCGGCACAAGGGGAAGCTGATTTTTTTTTTTAATCTTCGGAGTTTCTGCTTTTTAACCTCATCACCCCATTTTTAACATCGATCATTCAAGTGGACCTGAACTTTCAGTATGTTGGTTCTGGGGTTTTATTAATGTATTTGACCACTTTCCTTATCCATTTCTGTTATTTCTTTTAACTATAGTATCAAAAAAACCCAATCCTGAAAGTATTTTGGAACACAAATACATGTGCAAAAATAGAAAACTCACTTTTTTATCAGGTTAAAAATTGAGATCCTCTCTGTCTTGTTTTTAGTGGGAAGACTTAAAACAATGAGAAAGCATGATATCTATGCCATACAGCAAATAAGAGCATTTAATTTAAAGAGTAAGAGAGTGTTTAATTTATGGACTATGCTTTTCTACTTAAATAAGTTTTCCAAAAGTCTGTACCACTGAAATATAAAAAAGAAAAAAAAAATTCTATGCTTTAAAAAAGAGAAAGAAAAAAACCCCACAAAAAAAAAAAATAGAGAATAAACCTTCTGATTTGTGTTCTACAGTAACAGAATGGGGGAGTAGGAAATGTAATTATTTCTGAAAATTTCCCTTCCAGGGGAACAGCTACATTTTCAGATATATTTTCTGACTCAAAGTAAAGTGATGTCTGTTAAATATGAGGCATTTTGTGGGATAAAAATTTCAATTACTCAAGAGTTCTGATCATTAAAAAAGCTGAGATCTCCCTCTTTAGACATTTGATTCTGTAGACAAAGAAAGAGGGCTTTGGGCATTATATTACTTTTTTTTTCTCATAAACTTTTAAACAGCAGAAGAATCAAGTTGGTTTACCTTTGAAGTGAATTTGTATGACTGGCCAGGTTGTTTGATGTCTTTCATTTGATGGTCTGGAAGTTTATAAAACCATGGGCACAATTTAATAAATAATTCCAGTGGTAGCAGTACTAGCAGTAATAGTAAGAATAAATCACTATTCCCAATGCACAAATTGCCCTAATTATTGAGAGAAGCAGGGTGTTTACTACCTCTGTCAACATGGAAATGATTAAAAATGAATACTGATCTGTATCCAAAAATGTGACTTAGGTACGCAGCTTGAAATAGCATGCAAAGGCAGTAGAAAACACCAGCAGATTTTTCACTTAGATTCACATGACAGGGGACAGAAAACCTTTAGAACTGGGAGAGTCAGAAAGTCCAAAAAAAGTCTAGCTGTCAACCAGGGGAAAGAAGTCAATTGTTTGGATAGATTTTGCACCTAGGTTCTGCGGCAGTGATTACTGAGCACTCTTTGAACTAATCCAGGGTATGCGGAAAGACAATGGAGCAGTTTTACTTGAGACTGTGTCCGTGGTGCAGAGAGTATCTCATTTATGGATCCCAGACAGACAGGCTACAGCTCAGTCAGCTGTCATAGTCTGTCTTCTGTGACTTGGACATCCTCTCTCTGATGTAATCTCTGATTTCAGAGGCAATTTCTACACTGCCTGTTGTGTTCTGTAATGATATTCACATCCATAACCTTGAAAATAAATTATTTACTTTGAAGGTTGGCTATCGTGTCTAAATCCCCCTACTACACTTCCTACTACATGTGTGCAGGTACTTGATGTCTGACTCATCACACGTGGCAATTGTATCACTTAGATACTTTTATTTCAAAATCGTACTATTTCAAAATGGAAAGTTGAAGAAAAGAGCTAAGCATATATCTCTGAGTACTACAGGGAAGAGATCAGATGAGTCAAAATCCCATAAAAATATCAATACATGTTCTAACTGGTTAGACTACTTTATTTTCATCTTTTTCATTCACTTGACAAATTGCTCTGACACACATCTGTAGTAACAGAGAGCTCCAAATGTACTCAAAGGAAGCAAATTGTTGTCTTGGGAGGAGCATCAGGCTTCTATGGGAAGCATAGCTGTGGTCATGCAATTTAAATAATGCTTTACTGATAATGTTTAAGTTGATTTTAACAATATTTTTCTTATTATTTTTTCTCTGCTGTTCTTTCTTCTGAAAATTTGTGCACAGAAAATAATTCACCTCACTGTGATAATGGTGGAGATAACACTTCTTAAGGGATTGATTATTGCTTTTTGATGTTAATTTATTCTTTCTGAAAGTTTCTCAAGTGACGATTTTTTCCTGTGCTAATTTTGTTTATATTCTCTACTCTTCTTTTAGTCTTTCTACCCAGATCATCCCTTGGTTGTCCTTTTTTTTTAACTTTTTTCATCTAGCACATAATTTGTTATCAAATCTTTTTACTCTTCTACTATCAAATTCACCTGTGTGTTTTTCTGTAGTCATTGGCAATGTTCAGCTAGAAATCTAAGCTGTCAGGTCAATGGCTCATTCTTTAAGAGTTTAGTGAACTCCAGAACAGATTTAAGAAATACTACCACTACTATTTTGCATTTATAACATCTTTTAAATGAAGATTACAAAGGCGTTTATGATCATAAAGTAAGCTTTACAATGACCTTGAAAACCTGAACTATAAATGCCTGTTCTTTTACATTTTGCAGCACAAATATCATTAAACTGAGCAAGTAAAAAAAAAAAAAAAAAAAAACACCATGATTTGCAATGGTTAAATGGATATTCTAATATTTTTCTGAAGTAAAAGTCACCGCTACTTTTAAAACTCAAGATTATTTTAAATATGAATTATTAATCAAAAGCTACAGACAGTCATTTTTAGATATAATTTACATCTCACATCTTAGGATACGTAACTGTTACAGTCTGCTTAATAATTAGGTCAATAGAAAGATAGTGCCTTCCAGACAGGTATAGGTTTGGGTCAGCCTGCAAGGCAATTCATCAAACTTGGTATAGTGCCTCCCAGGCAAGTAACTATTCACTTTGGTCTGGAAGAGAAGGCAGAATGCTGAGATGTCTCCCAGGCAGAAAATTAAATGGGTCAGCCTTGGAGGCAGCCCAGGTAGGTGACTGTTCAGCTTCCCTTGAAAATGGATTAACATACTAAGGTCATTCCTGAGTACATAACTATTGGCTTCTGTTAGATGACAAGCCATTATTCATGGACTTCCTTCCATTTGAAGGGCTGCCTATTGTGGCTTATCTTAAAAATAGATTATGAGCCGATTAGCTTTTGATTCTAGTAATAAAGTCCTGTTTGTGAACATGAGCGTCTGTTTTACCAGACTATAAAAAACATCATCGACTCTTTTGGCTGTGTCTTTGCAAGGGATACTAAAATAAGTTCAGTCTTAACTGGTATTGTAGAAACTGAGACCACATGTTAGTATATAAGAAAGATGCAAAGTTTCAAACAGGGAGGCTCATATACACATCTGCTGTGTGTATAACCTTTGGCAGGTTTGAATGTCTAGTGAGCATATGCTTACCTGGAGTACATATGTTCCTGACTTGGAAGAGAATGTCAAGAGCTTTGGATGTTTCAACTGGCCTTTTATTCATGCCCATCTGAAAACAGAAGATACTGTATTATTTGAAGAAAATACACTGAAAAAGCACAATTATTCAAGTAACCCAGACCCTATAAAATAGAAAACATGGACATAAGAGACTTGACCAAACAGAATAGGAAGCCTGGGAGGAAAGATGAAAAGTAGCAGATGAGTACACAACAAGGCTCTTTAGCCTATTTCTCTTTCTTTTCTCATAAACTCTTGTCAGTTTGTTCTGCGTTGTGGCTGTAAGATTATAAATGGAAGCACAGTATTATTTGAGGAGAGGGAGCCAAGTGGAGAATAGAGGGCATCCAATAAATTGGAAATTCTGATAGATCTTGCTGAGTGCCAAATGGCATGTGCGTAAGTTAGCAACGCTGAAGCAATTTTGGCAGTAGAGGAGAAATTTGGCAGAGATGATTCAGACAAAGGGCAGTTTTGTATGGGAAGACCCAGAGAGACCAGGTAGACAATGGGGTACTTCATGATGAGCTGCAGGATATAGAAGGTAGTTAGAGAAAGTGGAAACTTTGGTTTGCGATTAACTAGAAAGATCCCCCTACTTACTTCCTGTGTAACCCGTGCCAAAATTAAATAAATTATACTGAAAGCCAATGCTCTGGCACATATGCTAGGGTACTTTATAGTGCTACAGTCCAGATTTTAAAAGGGATGCTAGAAAAATGAAGATCATCAAGAAAACCTTCCACAACCACAAAAATAAATATGAACATTAAAGGCTATGGTGGGTGAATGTCATAAGGGAGACAGCTTACTGTAATGTCTGTTTGGATTTTATACAGGGAATTTTTAATGTAAATGCTTGACCTTTACCTGAAATAGACAATGGCTCCCTTTTCAAGTGGATCGTTCCATTACTGGTTAATATAATGCTATATATATTTTGGTTTTTGTGTGGTCAGTCTGTCAATCCACAGGGGGAATACAAAGCAACACTATTACTTCACTTTAACCCCACTTTTTCCCCTTTTCAGTGTTGTATTACCTATAATGTGTAAAATGGAGGTTTGGACACCTGATTGCTGGTCTCATTTCATGTCTCAGCATTTTAAGTTGTCATGGTTTGGGGTGGGCTGCCCACTAAAACCAGGACATAAATCTAGGTTTTGAATGTGAATGTGGCACAGCTATGATTGTATGTCTTATTAGCAAAAGAGTGAATTTCCTTGGGTGGGATTAAATTCACTGAGCAGATCTAAAGTTTACTGTCAAGGTCACTATCAGCAGACCTTTTATAGTCAGAGACGAGAAATAGTCACCACCAGAGTGCCATTCATTAGCCATATTTCAGGTTCTATTTTAGAGTGAGAGGAACCACACCTTGGAAGGGCCTTGAATTTCTTAAATGACTGAAGATTTACTGGCTGACTGAAGGTCAAATGCCAGAAGATTTTTTAGTGGGTGAAGAGTTTTCTGTTTGTTTGGGATTTTTTTCCAAAAACATTATTGAAAGTCTTAAAATCTTCTGAAAAGATATTAATCCATAGTAACTGTTATTTAAAAATCTCAAAAGTGTCTGAAGCTGCCATAGCACACAAGGAATTGACCTTAAGTTGCGCCAGGGGAGATTTAGGCACAATATTGGGAAAAACTTCTTCACCGGAAGGGTTATTAAATATTGGAACAGGCTGACCAGGAAAGTGATAGAATCAACATCCCTGGTGGTGTTTAAAAGATGGGTAGCCGTGGTGCTGAGGGACATGGTTTAGCGGCGGTTTTGGCAATGTTAGCTTGATGGTTGGACTCGATCTTCCAATCTAGACTCGATGTCCCTTCCAACCTAGATGATTCTATGATTCTATGATTCTAAAATCTTGGCTGTCATAGCAATGGCATGGGGAAGGTCTGGTACTGTTACACTGTGCATTAACTTGTAAGATGTTTTAGCTTGAGCAGGTAAAAGAATTAATCAAAAATAACAGCAAGGCTGTTCTCATGGCTATAGAATGTAATGATAACTAGTTTCTTTTTGGGGCAAAATTTAGAATATGGAATGAGCTGTGTGCTGCTTGCAGGCAAAATCCATTCTGTATTTTATTTTGATGTGGTTTTAATTGAATTATTTTCTGTGGCTCGTTTAGCTTCAAATAGAATCTAAAAGGTTTCATTTTAAAGAAGCTGACATTATGGAACACCTGATGTGTCATTTACTGACAGAGATTATGTAGTTTTGTGTTTCCCTTAAAGCTTTTTGGTACAACTGTCCTTGCTTTGACTGTGAAAGAGAAAAAGTTTTTTCTAAACAGCTTGGTTCATTAAATGAAGATCAGGCAAAATGTGAAAGTTAGACTGTTCTTGAGAAAGAGATTTCTAAATTCCAAGTATGTCCTGGAATTGTCACTAGTTTCTGCAAAGTGATAGCTCTATAAACCCACCCTGCTTTCAAAGCTTGTTGGATAAAGACCAAAATGATAATTTTCAGCAAATAGGGTATAATATCCACATTTCTTCTCAAAGTCACAGAAGGAATTATTCTTGCTTCAAGCACAATTACTCCCAGAGTTTCTCTGGTGGCGTTTTGCTTCCGGTATTGATTCTGACACGTGGTCTTCCTTGAAGATACAATAAGAAGCACCATACATGGATGGGGCTACAGTCTCCTACTCTGCTCTGTTTTTTTAAATTCACATTATCTAATGCCTCCAGGTAATAAAGAAGTAGATAAACCTATTAATCAATAGAATTAAATTGGAAAGTAGAGGTTCTGTGGGCACAAATATCCTTACCTCTACCGACAGACTTCCTTGATAAGTAGGCAGTCAGCACAAATCTGTGAGCCATTTATACTTTATATTGGCATGCCATTACAATCAGCGTTTAACTATTTCAATGTTGTGAAATTCATCTCTAGGTTGTCCATGCTTTTGCTGTATTTCCACTGAAGTGCTAAGCTTCCTTTGACAGCCTTGGCACTACAAAGAATGCTTCTGAGTTTTGCTGAAGCATTAACAGAAACATGAATGTCAACAAATCAAGTGCTATGGAAAAATAATAAAAAAAACAACAACAGAAAAAAAGAACTCTTCCAGTACTAACTGTGTTGCCATTCTTAGCAAACCCCCCCTCCACAAGCCTGTTATAGATGAAGCTAATAAGTACTCTGCCCCTACAATGAAGCTTTGAGTCCGAAGCATTTTAAAAAGACTTTAAGGCAACTGCATCAAGAGACAAAATGTCACACATTCTAAGTTCTTTTATTGAACTATTCCAATCTGAGATGATAAAATACATTTGGGAAAACACACAAGACAGAATCAGTGCAATGAAGATCAGACACTGAAACTTAGTTTAAGGTTCCTCTCCATGCCTAACATTCCATATTTGCTTTGCAAATACAACTTTCATTAATGAAAATTGTCAGGGCCCTATCTGAGTATTCTAACGGGCCTCACTGGTTCTGACGAATCCTGGCCCCCCGCTGAGCCTCCCCCTGGGCCTCACACCAACCCCTGTCCATTGGCCCAGGAGTCCCATTTTAGCTCAGTTTAGATCCATAAGTCCCTTCCTCAGTGATGCCATAGGCGTGCCAGCCTCCAGCTCCACCAGAGCCCTACCCAGCCCAGCCATGAGCCCCACTGATTTGGGCTGAATCCATCTCAACTCTGCATTCCTAAGAACTCATTGGGATTTCTTGTCGGAACTGCATGCATCTCTCTGTTCGAAATTCACTATAGAGACATAAAAAGAGGAAAACTCTGTGGTGAAAGAATAATCTTGTGGTATCAATAGTTATTGAAAAAAACACTCTTTTGAAATAAATTGATATCAAGTTTCAGGCTCCTTCGACCTACTTTTAGGCAATCAACTGAAGCATATAAGCAAGGAATACTGAGATGGATTTACCTTGTCTGACTTCAGGCAAATTTTGGATGCCTAAGCTGTCTGGTTGGAGATTTTTAGATCTGTTTGTATAGTGCTTTGAGAGTGTTATTTCTGACATTTGCCTTTGGAGAGATCCTAACTCTAGCTAGTGCTTATTTGAGAAAGTTCATCACACTGGAATAAATTTTGACCAAAGGGTGGAAGTGACTAAAATGGCCATTCAGCTTCACCAATTCTTCAGACAAAGCAATCGTGTCATTAACATAATGATTTGTTTTTAATTGTAACCATAGCCAAAAATGTTAATATTGAGTGCAAGTGGAAAGTGGTAAGAGCTTTATAGTTATGCCCTGCTGCATCATCACAAAGCATTGCTGACAGGAGGATACACCCACCCCTGCCACCTCTGTCACGGTTCAAGACGAAATGACAGTGTGGAGACTAGACTTGGATATCATAGCATTTAGTCATAGATGTATGCAGTTTTACAAATTAAGTGACTTCCCTGCACTGCAGCAACCACGTGATCACACCTCCTCCCAGCTCTTACAATTCTGTTAGCGGTGCAGGGATGGGTGGTGGCATGCCAGTGTGGCCACTTGGTCTGCATTGCAGCAGCCTGAGCACCTTGTCCTGTCCTCTTGTTCATGTGTCTCAGCTGGCCCCTGGTGCAAATACACCTGTCCCACCCCTACCTTTATTGTTTAATGGTTGTGATGGGGACTGCCCCCTCTGTAGAGCCAACAAACGCCCTGGTCTGAGGAGGAGGCAGAGAAAAAGGAAGACCAGATGTCACCATCCCAATGTTCCAGGTCCCAGTCAAGAGCACATGGCTGCAGTGACCTCAGAGATTGAGTACATGGCCTTTTCACTTAGCAGCCACTTCCACTTTGAGGTAAGCCAGCTCCACCACTGCTCTCTGCGTATTTTTCTGTTCTTTATCATTGTTTTCATGGGCAGTTCTCAGAGTTTCTCTTCAACAGGTCATTAGTATTTTCTAACGTAATTGCATTGTTTTCTGGATCATTTTTCTGTTCCTCCAGTTTCTGTACTTTTTCCACTAAAGTCTTGTATGCGAAGGTACAACCTCACACTACAGTTGCACATTTTTCCCTGTTCCCCTTATACAGGTCGAACCCTTCCTGAAGTTTGTTTCCCAATAACCCAGGATCCTTCACCCTCCCCTTCCAACATGGGCATACATTTGGGTCAAAAAGCATGTTAAGAGGTCCTGTTTATCCCCTTATCCAGGGACCAGAAGTTCTTTCTGGCTCCCCTTCCCACAGCTCTCTGTGATTGATGTAATCATTATCTTACTTCTGACACCAGTGGACAGTGCAAACACTTGGATACCAAGACATTTTTACCACAGATAAATGAATACTTTTAGGAGTTCCCTATCCTGTGGGAGGTATGGCACAGTCCAGAAGGAAGGCTGGGCAGGTCAACATTGATGCATGTGCGGTCCTGGAACTGGGCCATAAAGTCCCCAGACCACTTGCTCCATTCTGTCTCTGAATACCATCACTTGTAGAATCAGGTAGAGAAAATCTGATTCCTGATCAACCTGTTCAAGTTTCTGTGGTGCTTAACACCTGGATGTTGACAGCACCAATGCTCAAAATCTGCCCCTCCTGGAAGGTTCTTCATGTCTTTGTAGCTTTTTCACCTGATTGATAACCTGATTGACAGGTTGTTCATGCTGGAGATGGTCCTCCATTCTTAAAACTAGGCTACTTCCTTTTCCTAAAATTTTAATCCATGCCAGCTGCTACAACCTCATCCAGAGAAACTGAAGTTACAACGTAAGCTTTTGAAAATACGTTTCCAACAGAAAGTGTTTTCCCATATTCCGTTGCAAGATATTGCAATGGGGTTTTTTATCTTACTATTGAAAAACTGGCACTGCAACTCTTGTGTGAATTTCTTAACTTCTGTTTTCAATCTTTGAATTAATTCCGTCATTTTTTTCTGCTGAATTCATCATCCATCACTGCCATAGGTATCTTCATCAACTTGTAAAACCTGCTTCTGAATAAGTTTAGTATTTTCTTACATTTCTCACTATAAGGAAATTTTTAGAAGACTAAAATCTCTTTTGTTTCTTTCTTGGCACCTTCTGAAAAACCGGACTGAAGCAGAACAGGTGTCTTCATTAGTGTCAAACTTCCACCCTGATTAGTTTCAAGAAATGAGAAGAATTTCTGAATTGTATGAAGAGATTTAATGGAGTGGAAACTACACAGAGATAATTACAAGGTAATATACAAAATTACATCTTCCTTTTTTTTTTTTTTTAACACTATTTATTGAATAGAAAATCTGAAGTAGTACTATGAACCATTTAACAGTTAGATTCATGGAAGATTCAGGAAGAAAAAAGACTGCCCTTTCCAAAGGGACACGATTTGTCCCATTTACTTGTTACTTTGAGGCACAACAATTAGAGAAAGAGCTGGTTTAGGTTTTAAACAAACTTAGACTTCAAACCATGATTTAGCCCAGGTACACTGCCCTCAGGGAAAAAAAAAAGAAAACTTTATTTTGTCTATATAATGAAACAGAGTAGATGCACTCCTAAGTTTGATTTAAATATAGATAATATAGATTTGCATGTAAGTGCCCTAGCAGAGTTGTCGGCTCCATCAGGGTCCAAACCTATAAAGGTCTATAACTATTAAGCCTTGTAGTTATCACTGTGGGTAATATTCCAACCCAAGAATTGTGAGCCAAGCAATTTGCTATTTTGAGATACTTCTGCAACAGTTAAATATAAAGTGACGTGGCATGGGCCTGAGCACTGGCATGCAGTTACCTACGCTTCAAAATTGCTAGCATAGGCCCTAGCATGTCGTCATTAAGACCAGCTAACTTTCTTCCAGACAAAGCCTGAGACAAGGATCATTCTCAATAGCAGTTTGAACACAGCTGGTCTATTTAGGGGGTTAAGAGAGCTTAACTGTAAAGAAAACTGATATCTGTGCCAATTAGCCTGAGATCCAAAGAGTCCCTGGACTATCTTATTAACATAGCCAGAGTCTTAATGGTGGAGATTGCAGTTGTACTTCTTTACAGACTGTTTTCAGTAACAGATCCTTCTCTCTTTTTGTCTTCTGAAATAATTATAATTATTTACAACTTTTATTAAACCTATCATGAGACAAACGTTACAGTTCTCACTGGCCCTTACCTGCTATTTGATTTCAGCAATATATATAGCTATGTTGGTCTTCTGAGAATTATGTCTTTATTAAGAAATTAAAAACCTAACTTCCCTGTCCTTGTTCAGTATAAACAGAACTGATGTCTACTTGAATAAGAATTGCACCAAAGAAATGCGGACAAACCCATGATCAGATAGCAGAAAAGACCCACATAAACAATTTTTTAAAAAACCCAAAATAAAGTAAACAAGAAAAAAAATGTTTGCTTGAATCTGAAGAATATAATTCAATTATACAATATTTTAATTCTTCTTTCCGGAGTATCAGCAAAAGGAAAACAATTCAACCTGCAATCTAAACACTACAAGGCACTGTATAACCTACTTATCTTTCTTCTTCTTCTTCCCCTGCCTCAACCTCAACTTCTTTCTTTTCATTTCCTCCTTCCTTCCTTCCTTCCTCTTTTCCTCTCTTTGTCCCTCTCTTTTTCTTTCTTTGTCTCTTTCTCTAACTCTATCTTTCTTACTCAGCTTTTTGTCCTTTCTCCTTTTCTTTCTCCTTTTCTTTCTTTCCTTCCTTCTTTCCTTCCTTCCTTTATTTTTTCCTCTTTCTTTCCTTCTTTCTCTCCCTCTCTCTTTCTGTCTTTCATTGTCACCCTCTCTTTCTCTTGCTTTCTTTGTCTTAGTGTCTTCTTCCTTTCTTGTCCTGCCCCTCTACATCTCTGCCCTTCTGCAACTTGGTGGTTCTTTGCATTAGTCTGAAGAAAAAAAACCCAAAAACAAAACCAAAAAACCCCCAAACAGTATTTCTTCCAGGAGCTTCTCCGATACAGTCTTTTTCATTTTTTACCTTTACAAGACAGATCTGTGCTCTGTGACCAGCTGAAAATGATCTTGGGAGCTAACCTTATGTATGCAAATAGAGGTGAATGTTATTGAAAGGACGCATATACTTTCACTTAAAACCCTCATAAGAAGTGAGTATTGTTCTACAGTGGCTGTCTCCAGACCTGCAGATACTGAGGTAGATTGTTGGTGAGCTATACACTAACAAAGTTCAGAGTGCCAATTACTGACTTGTTAATTTCTCCTTTAATGATGAGAAAATGTGTCCCAGGTGAGGATTTTGCATGTTAACAGATGACAAACCTAGTCATGTATTTTGTTATTGAACATTGTTTCCAGTAAAATACTTACTCTCAAAACATGCTATTACATTTTAAATTACCATTAAGCTGGAGTTTCCTATTTTAAAATTGGAGGATGATTTTGTATTAAAAATATAAAAATACCTCTCTGGGGAATTGTGGATCATTTTCCTAAAGGAACTTTAATTAATTTACTTAGATTTCATACCCACTCTTACTCTGGGAACCCTTGACATAACTTAAAATGCAAATATTAAATATTCCCTTTATTATGGTGGAATTACAAACCTTTCAAAGTGTGTTACATTTCTGTAGCCCCAAAAGACAAACCATATAAATCCAAATGGAAACAGTTCTCATTTTGGAACAGATTAGAATCCTCTTCTTTCTTTAAACACTGCAAAGATAGACTGAGTTTTAGAATTTCACCCTAAAGACAGTTAAAACAAACTATCTATTGTGAAGAAGGAAAATACAAATAATATATGGAGAATTAATGCCTGAATTTCCTACAGTAGTATCACATGCAGAGACAGGATGCTGTGTTTGTACCCAACAGCTTCCCACTGATGGAAACTCAAATGTTGTTAGCCTGGTCTATCCTCAACACTGGCCTAACAAATGTGTAGGGGTGTAACAAGGATATGGTAAGAGAAGAATTTAATTTTGGGACATGAGAATAAGTTGATTAGGTTTCTGGAATCACAAATTTTGAATTTATTTCCTTGAGGTAGAATCGTTTCAACTGACTTACTGTATCTGAAAATCAGACTTCTGATGCAATCACTTCCCTTTGTAATCAATAACAAGAAATAGGCACATCTGAAGAGTGATTTATCTACCTTATCTCAAAAATCAATCTTAAAGTGGGAAGGATCAACCACTGAGGTAATTGTTTGCTTGCAGTGAAAAAAAGGAAAGTTTATTCAGACTTTGTTGTTTAAATTAGAGTTAAAGGCACCTATGGATTACATCACTGAACGACACCCAAATGCGTACAGTCATAATTTCTTAACTCAGGGAAACAGGAGAGTTTATGGCCTTTGGAAGAAGGGGGAGGCCACTCATGAGGACTACAAAGATGCTATGAGGCTATGTAGGGAGAAAATTAGGAAGGCCAAAGCCCAACTAGGAGTTAACCTGGATTCTGAGGAATTTAAGGACAATTTAAAAAGTTTCTATAAATACATTGGCAATAAAAGGCGGGCTAAGGAGAATATCCATGCTTTATTAGATGGGGGTGGAAACACAGGGACAAAGGATGAGGAAAAGGCTGAGGTACATAAGGCCTTCTTTGCCTCAGTCTTTAACAGTAAGATCAGTTGTTCTCCAGGTACCCAGGACCCTGAGCTAGAAGACAGAGGTAGGGAGCAGAAGGAAGCCCCCATAATCGAAGGGGAAAAGGGAGGGACCTGTTACACCACTAAGACACACAGTTCTATGGGGATGGATGGAATCCATCTGAGGGTACTGAGGGAACTGGCGGCAGTGCGCACCAAACTACTATCCATGTTCATAATCAGTCCTGGCTAAACAAGGAGGTCCCAGTTGAATGGAAGTTAGCAAATGTGATGCCCATCCACAAGAAGGGCTGGAAGGAGGATTCAGGGAACTACAGGCCTGACAGTTTGACCTTGGTGCCAGGAAAGGTTGTGGAGCAGATCATCTTGAATGCCGTTATACGACAGATGCAGGACAACCAGGCGATGTGGCCCGGTCAGCATGGGTTCATGGAAAAGTAGGTCCTACTTGACTAACCTGATCTCCATCTATGACAAGGTGACCCACTTAGTGGATGAGGGAAAGGCATTAGATGTTGTCTACCTAGACTTTAGTAAAGCCTTTGACATGGTTTCTCACAGCATTCTCCTGGAGAAATTGGCTGCTCATGGCTTGGATGGGTGTATGTTTTGCTGGGTAAAAAAATGGCTGGAAGGCCAGGCCCAGTGAGTGGTGGTGAATGGAGTCAAATCCAGCTGGTGGCCAGTCACAAGTGGTATTCCCCAGGGCTCACAATTGGGGCCAGTTCTGTTTAATACCTTCAATAACAACCTGGACAAGAGGATCAAGTGCACTCTCTGTAAGCTTGCAGACAACACCAAGTTGGGTGGGAGTGTTGATGTGCTTGCGGGTAGGAAGGCTCTACAGATGGATCTGGACAGGCTGGATCAATGGGTCAAGGCCAATGGTATGAGGTTCACCAAGGCCAAGCGCTGGGTCCTGCGCTTGGGTCACAACAACCCCATGCAGCACTACAGGCTTGGGGAAGAGTGGCTGGAAAGTTGAACGGCAGAGAAGGACCTGGTGGTGTTGGTTGACAGCCGGCTGAATATGAGCCAGCAGTGAGTCCAAGAGGCCAGGAAGGCCAATAGCATTCTGGCTTGTATCAGGAATAGTGTGGCCAGCAGGACTAGGAAAGTGATTTTCTCCCTGTATTCAGCACTAGTGAGGCCACACCTCGAACACCATGTTCAGTTTTGGGCACCTCATTACAAGAAAGACATTGAGGTGCCGGAATGTGTCCAGAGAAGGACAGTGAAGCTGGTGAGGGGTCTAGAGCACAAGTCTTATGAGGCGCAGCTGGGGGAACTTGGGTTTTTTAGCCTGGAGAAAAGGAGACTGAGAGGAGACCTTATCGCTCTCTACAACTACATGAAAGGAGATGGGAGTTGGTCTCTTCTCCCAAGTAACAAGTGATAGGACAAGAGAAAATGGCCTCAAGTTGCATCAGGGGAGGTTTAAATTTGATATTAGCAAAAATTTCTTCCTCAGAAGGGTTATCAAGCACTGGAACAGGCTGCCCAGGGAAGTGGTGGAATCGCCATCCCTGGAGGTCTTTAAAAGATGGGTAGATATGGTGCTTAGGGGCATGGTCTAGTGGTGGCTTTGGCAGTGTTGGGTTGATGGTTGGACTCAATGATCTTAAAGGTTCCTTCCAACCTAGGTGATTCTATGATTCTGTATGAAAGGTAGAAATGTTTCTTATGTTCACCCATCAGTTCAAAAATAGTTTCCCTGAACTATCATATCAACTCACTGGATACAAAAATAAATTACTGCCTGCTAATCTCAACCTTTCAGATAAAAGGTTTTGGTTTTCCACTTCAAAAAAAATTTCAGGTGAATATAAATTGCTTTCTTTGGTGCCTGAATTACTAGATACCTAAATTATTTCTGAATAAAAAGGGTATATTCTATGAAAGCAGGCACTAGCTGTGTGTCTTTTTAAATCCCACTTTTTTTACCAATTTCAGTTAACTGACCAGTCTTCAAGGAGGACTGTTGGAAGTAACACCAGCGATTATCCCATCAAGCTTAAGTTTAACAAATGGTTGGAACAGACTGTGAGGATGTCTTTGATAGAGCTTTACTTAAAGATTTATAGAAAAGCTGATACACATACAAGAGTAATATACAGCTGTTTCAAAAAATTCAATAGTATGGAAAGATGAATAAATCTATGGCGATACTTGTGTTCATAACTTGATAAGTATAATAATGGACACCTTTAGAAGGTTTGAAGATATAGAGATTGATTTTGCTGTGTTTTGCACTTTGCATGGTTTAACACTTTGCATGCTTTAACACTTTGTACAGTCATTTGTGCCATGGCAAAAAGGATTTAAAATGACACCAGCTAATGTAGCATTCACAGTGTTACCTGTCACAAGCTGAAATTATTGGACCAAGTCCCAGGTGTAAAAAATCAGCCAGATGGCTAATAATCCTTACACTGTACCCCCAAAATCAGGAGAAAAACACCTCAGTCACTGCAGTAACCTATGACTCTGAATTTCATGAAGTGATCTGAATACCTGAAGAGATTTCTCTAAAAGACAAGGGTTCAGCTCATGTTTGGAGCAGCAGTTTAAGTTCTCATTTAATTATATGGAGTTTATTAGTGTTATTCAATGAAAAACTTTTAACAAATAACTCATTCAATTAATTTAATATTTTCCCTTTTCATGGATTATATACTATTATCTCAGTTGATATCAATTTACCCAAAAAAATGTAGTCCTCCACATCCACCATCTTGCTAAATCTACTTTTCTTCTTCTTTTCATTTTTTTTAGGGTAATTAAAACAAACACTAATAAAAAAGCAAACCATACTTACTACACAGACATTTTAGTTTCTGGCTATTATGTGATTGTACTTTTCCTGCTCAGTCCATTAGCTTTTTCATAGTCCTATCACAAAGATCACTGTTACCAATCAGAATATATTCTCCATTGCAGCAGTTATCCTTGCAGACTCCTTGTATATAAAGTTGGCTCAACATCATCATCAATCTAGACATGGCTCAGAGCAGCAATCAAACTGTATGATTTTGTCCCGTGGAAGTATGGAAGTAATCTTCTAACTGGGGTAACGGAAACACCAGAGATGCAAATATACTAGGTTTCTACACAGTGTTCAGCTCTACCACAGGAGGATTTCCTAAGGCTGAAGAAGTAATCGTTAATTCACTATCTTTTCAGACCCTTAGCTTATTATAAAGAAGGCTAGAGTGGGAGAGGTCAAAAATGCTCATGAAAATGTAACGTTTTGGGAGTAATCCATGTATATTTCAGATATACATAATCAAAGGGACTGTCCTGGTTTGAGGTAAAACAGGACCAATTTTGTTCAGTAACTCTACTTTCTAACTAGGCCTCTTCTAACTGCTGAAATTAACAGCATGTTGTGCAGAAAACTGCTCACTCTCAGAGTGATAAGACCCATTTTATAGCTGATCCCAAGGCATGGGATGCAGAAGAGGCTCTTGCTTATACTTATTGCTATAACAACCAAGGCCAGACAACTTCGTTTTTCGCCCTGTTGGAGGGTCGGAAGTGGAAAAGTGTAGAGGGGTCACACCAGTGAGAAGCAGCAGACAGGACAGGTGACCCAAAACTGACCAAACAGTGTAATCCATCCAGTCTGCCTCATGCTCAGTATAAAAGCTGAGGGATCAAAGGGTCAGCCTTCTTTCTTCCATGGCCGGTGACTGAGGAGGATTCTGTCTGTTCATCTGCCTTTGATCCTGATCAGTGTGTTCCTGAATCCAGATCTGGAATTCAGTTCTTGTCTGTCACTAAGTCCAGTCTGGGTCTTCCCCAATGCCTGTTGGAGTGACATGACTGTCATCCTGGGAGCTTGATATGGTTTTGATTTATTTGATTATTCTTTATATTTCATTGAAGTAGTTTAGTTTCTCCTAAATTAGTCTCTCTTCTTCTCTGTCTCCTGGTCTGCACCCTGCTCTGGGATGCACTGCAGGAGACAGGGAACATCTGTCACTCGGCTCGCTTGGGCCAGTCTAGCCCAAACCATGACAGGAACAACATAAATATTTTTGATAGATGCATTTGCAATGGATGTCTGCTCAAAACCCCCAAACTGGGGTTTTTTTGGTTGGTCAGTTTGGGGGTTGGGGGGGGGGGGTTTATAAGTTTATATTTGTAGAAGATAATAAGAATCGTAGATTTAGGTGCTTACAGTTTCATTGTAACTAACCAATCTACTCATGTATTAAAAGTGTTGCCTAATCTAAGGAACACATAAATGAATACAAAAACTTGTTTCGTGAACAGAATTGTGCCAGTAACACAAGAATACACTACTGTTTTCTGAAAAAGAATGCAGAATGAAAGAGATATAGCTGATTCTTTAATTTTGTCCTTCTTTGTTTATGCTAATATGATCTTTCTCTTATCTGAAGTGACAAAAGTAGTGCAATTAAAGAAAAATACACTGTCAATATCATAAAAAGTCAACACAAAAGAGCAGCTGATTTTTACATGGTTCAAGCTTATGAAATCAAATCATTACTTTATCATCACTAGACAAGTTTAAAAATGGGAAAATATTTCATGACCATATGTGTTTCCTTAATATGAGGGCTTTTTTTGGCAACCAGTCTCTTTTCAGGGAGCTGGTAACTATGCATCATTTAGAACTCTCCCCTTCAAAAATGTGACTCTGGGTACTGAACTGTGAAAGATCCATGTGTTACCATGGCTTGGCACCCATGGAACCTAATGCTGGTTCAGGAATAAAAGCACCATTATATACAGCGCTATTCATACAGGACATCTCACCATACTTTATAATGGGAAAGCGACTAACAAAACCAGGAAACTAAACAAACACTCTGCCAAAAGCCTATCCAAAAGTATTGGATTTCAATCTATACATAGCAAGAGGCAGAGCCTAAATTTTTCATGATGAAAGACACTGATTCTGGAGGTGTGGAGGTGCATAACGAGGAAGAAAAACTGCTTCTCCTCAACTGACTTTAAAAATGAGAGGTTGAACATTCCACAGACTCTGTGCTCTGTGGGGGCAGAACATGACAATGGGGAATTATGAATTCATGGATGCTGAAACAATACGAGTCCCTTAGACAATGCAGGGGAAAAGATAAATAAACTGGAAATACTTCAAACAATCATTGTGGAAACTCTAGTTCTGGAGCAATATGCAGAATTTGGTCAGTCTTAGTAAAAAGCTTTGTGATAGCAATTTGTATTCAGAGAAAATAACACATTGATTTTCTTAAAAATCTAGAAATAGAGAAAGACCAAGTTGCTCAATATCACTGAGCCTGATGTTGTAAACCTGTGAATGAAGAGGAGAGGGCAGGAATGGGGAGGAAAGCCTACTTTTTGAAGGTACTTAAAGGAGGACTTTTGTGCCAGGTTGCTCTGAATTCTTTGAAAATGCCAAAAAGATTTCAGCTACAATCAGCTGGAATTAACGTTAAGAAAACATATATGACCACAAGCCAGCAAGGTGCCCTTGTGACCAAGAAGGCCCATGGCATCCTGGGGTGCATCAAGAGGAGTGTGGCAAGCAGGTCAGAGGAGGTCATCCTCCCCCTCTACTCTGCCCTGGTGAGGCCATATCTGGAGCACTGTGTCCAGTTCTGGGCTCCCCAGTTCAAGAAGGACAGGGAACTACTGGAGAGGGTACAGCGAAGGGCCACGAAGATGATTAGGGGGCTGGAACATCTTTCCTATAAGGAAAGGCTAAGGGAGTTGGGTCTTTTTAGCCTGGAGAAAAGAAGACTGAGGAGGGATCTCATCAATGCTTACAAATACTTGAAGGGAGGGTGCCAGGAGGAGGGGGCCAGCCTTTTTTCAGTAGTGCCCAATGACAGGACAAGAGGCAATGGGTACAAACTTGAACATAGGAAGTTCCATCTGAACATGAGGAGGAACTTCTTTCCTTTGAGGGTGGCAGAGCACTGGCACAGGCTGCCCAGAGAGGTGGTGGAGTCTCTGACTCTGGAGCCATTCAAAATCCACCTGGACACTATCCTGTGCAACCTGCTGTAGCTGGACCTGTCCTGACAGAGGGGTTTGGACAAGATGATCTCCAGAGGTCTCTTCCAACCCCTAACATTCTGTGATCCTATATTTACAGTGGTTTAAGATTCGTGCCATACTAAAAGAAAAAAAAAAATCCTGCAAATTCACCCTGAATTGAAGGACATGAGTTGCTGAAATCATACAGTTAAGGCACTGTTGACATATTTATGCTGTAATATGATCGCATATTTCAATCAAATTGTAAATTTTTAATGGTGTTTAATTCTTGGAACCAGATTTTCTCCTGTTGCAAGTCATTGCAATTTTGCTGAAGAGGAGCTTGTTTTTGTACATCAGATTAAGTGAGGACCCATCCTTAGAGGTTTTCTTTTTCTTTAGGATAATGTATATTTTCCCATTGTGTGATATGATCAGGTTGTTTGCAAGCTGGAGATAAAATGAGACTTATTTTGATAATTCCCAGTTAGAGTGTGATCCCCTAGGGAATCACAATGAATAGTCATAATTTAGAGCAACACCTAAATTGTTCAAATTCATGCAAGTGCAGGAACACTTAGATTTTTAAATAGCAGAAGCTGTAATCAGCCTCTTGGTAACTATGTTCTCAACACACATGTACAGAGCCATGAAGATCCTTCTCCCAATTATTTTAGTTTTGTAAAACATAATCATCAGTACATTGTTTTTATTCACAGAAAGTAAACACTAGAGTCCTTAGCTTGAAAGAACACTTATTTCATGTGTTGTGATGTAGATAACCTGCATTGATCTCAGATCTGTTAAAGACGTGCCTAATAAATAAACTTCTAATTGATTAATGACTTACTAGCTGAAATTTAGCAAGCAAAACCAAAATCACCTTTTGAAAAGTAGCAAAAATAGCATAACAATGTAAAGCAAGGTTCACTTTCTTATTGAATTTTCTGCATTATTCAGTGTGTTAAGTCAATGCATCAGTTAAAGGGGTAATTCCTAGTGTGTCCACCTCCCAGTAACCTATTCTTATCCTACAACTGCTGTTCCTCATTCCATTCTGCTGGAATTCTCTCATGCATCGTTGTCCCAATAAAACCCTCAAAAAGCTAGGTCAGGAGCAATCTTAAATTATTTTAATTTCTAATGAAGCAGAGAATAAACAACACTCTGGGGACTGAGAAACACTGTAACAAAGAATTGAGGTCAATGAGTTCCTAAATTTCTCTGAACCTGGACAGCAATACTAAGTGACAGAGCACTTGCATTGTACAGAATTTGCATAGACAATTTTTTTTCCTTTTTTTCATAAGACATTTCATAAGGGCAATAGTAGCTACTTGTGGGCAGTGAGAAAGATTAGGAGAAAGAATTGATATCCATGAAAGAATTTCATGTTCTCCTTGATTATTTCAGACCATTGCAGTTCATTTATGCTGCAGAACTGGGTGCAAGATTTATGCAACAAGACTTTGTACAATAACTATGACTTTATCAAGCACATAGCTGTGGTGGAGCAGCTGGCTAGCAGCTAAGTACCCACATGGTCACTCACTCCTTCCCTACCCCCTTTCCCCCAGTAGGATGAGAGAGACAACAAGAGCAAAAGCGACAAAATTCATGGGTCAAGATAGAGATAGTTTAGTAAGTGAAAGAGAAAGGAAAAAAAAGAATGCAAAGGGAACCATTCACAACCTCCCACAAGCAAAATAATTCCCAGCTAGTGTCTGACCCACAGCCTCAATGGAAGACAACCCCTCACTTTCTTCTTTGTCTACCACAGCTTTTATTGCTGAACATGTCATTATACAGTATGGAATATCCCTTTGATCGGTGTGAGTTAGCTGTGCTGGCTATGTCCCCACACAGTTTCCTGGTGACTCCCAGCCTACTTCATGTGGGGGAAGAGTGAGAAAAAGAAAAAACCTTGTGTATTGGGTTTTTGTGGCAAGGTTTTGGTAGTGGCAGGGGTGGTTTCTGTGAGGAGATGCCAGAAGCTGCCCCTATGTCATAGAAGCATAGAATCATAAAATGGTTTGTATTGGAAGGGACCTTAAACATCCTCTAGTTCCAGCTCCCTTGCCATGAGCAGGGACACCTTCCACTAGAAAACCCTATCCAACCTGGCCTTGGTTGGATGTCAGATGGAGCCTCTTCCAGCTGCCGCCAAGATGGACCTGCCACTGGCAAAAGCTGAGCCAATCAATGACAGGTGGCACCACTGAGAAAACATAGTTAAAAAGGGGTAAAAACTGCTGCATAACAGCAACTGGTAAAAAGGAGTGAGAATATGTAAGAAACAACTCTGCAGACACCAAGGTCAGTGAAGAAGGAGGGGGAAGAGGTGCTCCAAGTGTCTGAGCAAAGATTCCCCTGCAGTCTGTGGTGAAGGCCATGGTGAGACAGGCTGTCTCCTTGCAGACCATGGAGGTCAATGGTGGAGCAGATATCCACCTGCAGCCAGTGGAGAATGCCACGCGAAAGCAGGTGGATGCAACCTGAGAGAAGTTGTGACCCCATAGGAAATCCACACTAGAACAGGCTCTTAGCAGGACCTGTGGCCCCATGGCAAGAGGAGCCCATGTTGGAGCAAGTTTGCTGGCAGGACTTGTGACCCAGGGGGAGACCCATGCTGGAGCAGTTCCTGAAGGACCACACCCTGTGGAAAGGACTCACTCTGGAGCAGTTTGTAAAGAACTGCAGCCCATGGGAAGGACCCACAACCCTCATTCCCTATCCCCCTGTGCTGCTTGAGGGGGAGGAGGTAGAGAAAATCAGGAGTGAAGTTGCGCCCAGGAAGAAGGGAGGGGTGGGGAGAATGTGTTTTAAGATTTGGTTTTATTTCTCATCCTACTGTGATTTGATTGGTAATAAGTTAAACTATTTTCTAATTTCTATTACTAATTGGTAATTAGTTAAACTAATAAGTTGAGTCTCTTTTGCCCAAGATGGTAACTGGCAAGTGATCCCCCTGTCTTTATCTCAACCCTTTGTCATATTTTTCTCCCTCATGTTTTCAGTGGAGGGGGACTGATAGAGTGGCTTGGTGGGCACCTGGCAGCCACTCAAAGTGTTATGGTTTGAGGAACCCACAACAATTTCTTGTCATTTAAGCAATTATTCTATCACCCAATGGCCTCTCCCCACCTGTCAAAGGGAATAGGGGAGAAATAAGGAAACACAAAGCTTGAAATATAAATAGATTTAATGGGATGGGACTACATAATTAACAGTAATAATACTAGAGAACCAGTATTGATCCAGATACCAATATAAAATATATGAGGATTATAATCATCCAACTCCATCAGTCAGAAGCTGTGCACTCCCAGCAGTGGACAGTAAATGTCGGACACTGTGAGTGCTATGGCTGCACAAGGAAGGGAAAGTCTCAGGGGTCTGGCACCAGGGCAATGAAGTTCTCTGGATCACTGCCATCAAGGAATAGAGAGCAGTTCACAGCAAACTTTCTAATTTATATTGAACGTGACACATTCATGATATGAAATAAACTTATTGCCCAGATTGGGTCAAGTGCCTGGGTCTTGCTCTTTCTCATCCCTGCACCTGGCTAACTTGAAAACATTGAGACCTTGAAGCCCACATACCATAGCTGTGTATAAGGTAAATATTTTCACAAATTCAGACACTAGGGTCTTCTAAAAGTGCAGCTTTCCCAAGCTTTGGAAAAGAAATTAGTCCTGCATTGCTCAAATTAGGACGCAGGTTCAACCCAACATACCCTGACACTGAGCAAGCACTTCCCAAGCAACAGCCAAAACACTGGTGTATTATCAACACTGCTTTAGTCACAAATCCAAGACAGAGCATCAGAATGGCTTCTATGAGGAATGTTGACTCCAGCCCGACCAGATCCAGTACAATAGTTCAGTGGAAAAACAAGTGCTAGCATTTTGAAAATGTTATTGTTTCTAACAAAATCATATTCATAATAAGAGAAAGTCAGCATTTCAAACACAGATGTTCTAACATAAAAATACCTATATTCTTTCCAATGGGAACAGGACATGTTTTTCTGCACTGTATCTGTACTGCGTAGTAGAGGAGACCAGCTTCAGTATTTTCAACTTAAAATGATCATGCTTCTTCCTTATCTTTGGCTATTTAACATAAATATCAAGAAGTACTATTATATTATACACAGGATGAGGCACTAGATCAGACCACTTTTTAATTCAGTGGATGATTTAATGTTTCCAAAGACACACTTCTTATAATGCAGTATCAGTGACTCCTGAATTTCTTCACAATGACATTGTAACCTTTATGAATGGTTGGCTGTTTGTGCTAATGATATAGGAAGAGAACAGATGCAGTTCTCTGGTGATGAGAGGTGCTACTTTGGATGGTTGCTCTTTTTATGGTTTGATCCAAAACCCATTAGTGTCAGTGGAACTTCTTTCATACTCAAAGGTCAGCATGCTCCACAGAGTTTGCAAGACTGGGCTGAATTGCTAGGCCAGATGTACCTTTCAAGTTATTATGAAGAATTTTTTAAGTTCCTAATAAAAAAATTCTGTAAAGTTTTATCAAAAGCCTTAGCTGATATTGACAACTATAATCTATAAATCACTTCTAAGATTTCTGAATTTTTGCTTCAAAATATACTATATGAAAATAATATTAGAGTGTTGTTAAAAATGCTTAGGAAAAAGTGATTTTTAAAAGAATTTTACTTAAATAAATAAAACAATAGAAAAAATATTTTCAAAATTAATAAAAATGCAGTAATTTCCCGGTCCAAATGCATGAAGATTTGCAATAAAAGTGTCAAGAACACCATATCATGTTATAAGTCTCTTTCCTAAACTGTAATGTATCAATTTTACTTACTTCCTTTTATGCTGTAGATTTGTTCCTGTGAACAATCAAACCAGGGCTAGGTTAATGAAGGCAAATATAATGAGTGCCAGTTACTGAAAAGCATATTTTTTCAAGATTTCCACCCCCACCCCCCCCCCCCCAATACGGTTGATTGCTTTGTTTACTTATTTGTGTATGCTTGCTCAGTTAGTTAGTTGAAATTTTGAGACTCTGAGATCTAAATACCCAAACTACTCCATACAATTTTCCATTGGAATGCTAAGGAGCGTATGCAGTATCTGTGTTTATATATGCCAATAGAGGAATAGGGCTACATAAAAATGTCTAGCTAAATTGCTAATTGTAGTAGCCAGCACTGATTTTCTAAATGGTTTTGATTAGGTTTGATCGGACATACAAGTCACATGTTACATGATTTGATGTTGCATTTCATGACTGGCTGACTGCAGCTCCTTATAATTAGGCTTCCACTGTACACACTTTTTAAAATGAGCTTGTCACGAATATGCTTAATACTCAATAAAAAGTGAATATTTCTAGGAAAGCGCCCACTGATAAACATATTCCTTAGAACAAGCATCAGAAGAATGAGAATTGGGGGTCTTAATCAAGACAATAAAATTCTATTTTTTTATGGTTTTCCATTGAATATTCACACTCAGTATTTTTAACATATTTATCTATCACTACCACAAATGCTTTTTTGTTTGAGCTGGACAAAAAAGATAACAGAGCGTGATACTGAACATCCCTAAAAGCACAGGAAATATACACAATTCATCAGAATCTCTTTAGGACCAGAAAGCTTCTCAGACTGTGATATAATAGCAAAACTTGCCAAAAGAGTACAGAAATGAATCTGAAATCCCCTTTGGCTTTAATAGACAAAATGTGCTTATTTAAGTCATTTCAGTGGTCAAAAGGAAGAAAATTCAATGAAAACTATATTCTTTCTTAAAGATTCTTTATGATCTTTTCATTGCGTTTTCTGGCTTAGTAAAAATATCTGGAAACTAAATGTGTTAATCATCTTCCTTAAGTTGCTATAAATACATAAATTAAAGTACAACTGTTGTTCTTGCTTTATGATGAAATATTTTTCAGCTAAAGCCAATTATATTTACAGTGGCTTATCACAGCAATTATATGAAGCAGCAGGCCAGTCCGTAATGACTTTTTTGTTAGGGGAGTGCTGAGAACACTTCCAGCAGAGCTCCATTACCTGGATTACAATCACAGTTTTAAATTAGGTACCAATGCAAGTAATTTAGTTTTGTTTTTGTACTTAATTGGTCATTAACTTGTTCATGCCAATAATTTTATTTCTATGTCTCTCACTCATTAAATACTCCCTGAAACATCTATCCAGAAGCATTCCTTGCTGCAAAAGAAACAGGAATTCCTTATAAAACATTTCTGTCTGCATGCCACCTTCATCTCCTTGTGAACAAATTTGAATAGCAAAACATTTCTTTTTCCACCATAGTAACTGTGTGGCCATTAACATAAGTCAATAGGAACCTGGTAATTGCTATTCTTGATCGAGCAATATTTGTGTGTAGTCCAGCATCTTGCTGCTGTCAGTGATTTGAACCACATACTCATAAGGAAGCTGAAATGAACAATTATACAGTAACTTTCCTAAGAGGGGAAATTCCTTCCTATTCCCAATGTCTACCTGTTTCTTATGTCCTGAAATACGATAGTTTGTAACTTATTTTAAAAAATGAAATAAAACTAAGTCCATGCAAAGATGAATGTTCTCATTATCCATATAAATGTTTAATTTTTTTTAAAATTCTGCTAATCTTTAAGGCCTCAGTGATATTTTTGTGGCAATGAGCTCTCTAGTTTAATTATGCATGTGCAACAAAGTATATCCTTTTATCAGTTTTAAATTTAAATCCTGCCTATTTACTGCTACACACAGGAACTTTATAAATCTATATTGTGCAATTTTCTGCTCCAGGCTTTTTCCTCAAGTGAGTGTATGCGTGAATGTAACGGCTGGAGGATGCCCTAATAGGGTCTTCCCATCTCTGACTCCACTCCTCAGTGTGTTTCTCCATAAAACTGATTTTTGGATCACTGGGTTTGGTTTGAAGCTGTGTCTAAAGTAGAAAGTTAAGCGCAGACTCCTCCAAACAGCTTAGGAAGAAGGTCAAAATGAATTTCTGGAATTAAAACTAAACAGATTTTTGAAGCCATACTCACACCAGTCTGCTCAGTCTAGCCTGTAATCAAGGATAAATAATAAAGGAAAACAATTAGTGGGGTTTTCAGTCCCTCCATAGTGACTGGACTACAAATTATTTTTAAATCTAATCTAGCCTTTGAGCGAGGAAAGCTAGGTCATTTAGTTCAGGCAATAAGGACTCCCAGCTTTTACATCCAGAGGTCCAGCTGCTCCTCCCCAAGAGACATCTATCACATTTGTTCAATTTTAAATACAAGTTCAGTTATATTCGGATATATGCTGTGTCCAAACACCAAGGGGATTTGTGCAAACAGGTTTTATATGAGGCACTGTTTTGAAGAATTATTAAACAACTGATTAAAATTAATGTTGTGAGCTCCTCCTGCTGACTTTTTAACAGCAGCCAAATAACATTTGGATGATTAAGTAATTCTTTAGGCCTGCAGAATTCTCATTGATTTGAGAGTTTCTCACACAGAGACTTTGTAAGGTTATTTTTTCACTCATGCTAGTTCAAAGGAAAAGATGGGGGAGAAGAAAAAGATGAAGGAAGATTATTAATAAGAATAGAGCAGGCAACTCTTGAGATAATAGGAAGATAAAAGTGAGATATTCAGGAAAGAAGGATAGCGTAACAGGTAATGGTTCCCTTCTATTAATGGGGCACGCAAAAGCAGTTAGACCAGTTTCTTGGAAGATAACACCAGTGGCACATGACTGGAATTAACCAAATGTCTTACTTGGGATCAAGTCTCGAGGAGCAAATGGACACCTGCACAACATTTTAAGATCAGTCTAATGGAAGTAGTAGGACTTTTTGCCAAGTGAACAAGTGTTCTGTTCAGAAGTACCTGAAAAGTTGGTTTACATTGGACTAGGAAATGGAAATTTAAGATTTTCCTCTTGATTATTTTAGTAACATATAAAGTTTTAGAGACTTTTAATCACTATAACTGTGGCAATTGTTTGGTTATATTGAAGGGTATTGATGCTAACTTAGGAATACAGAAAAGACTGTCTTAGACAAGGTGCTTTTGAGGAGGATGGAATAATGACAGCTGAAATTCACAAGTACCAGTCGGAACTGCATAGCTGTTGACTGTTTATTAAGAAAAATGACCAGTCTTGTAACTGCAGTGAATCTGGAGATTGAAAAACTGTGCTACATGACTAAGGACTGCTGAAAAGAACGGAGAAATCATGAATAAACTTTTCAGTTGGAAAACGTTACACTGAGAAATTGTCTCAAGAATTAATTAGGACTCTGTTAAGAGTCTTGTTCTGGTGAACAAGACTGAGGTTTGGATGACAGAATCATAGGAAACTAGCAGTTGGAAAAGGACCACTGGACTGTCCTCAGTCTTTGGAGGTTAGGACAGGATGATGGAGATTAACAAACAGAAGAACTGGAGATGACAAAGTGGTGAAGGCAATTTCCAATCTGGTATTAATACTCGTGATGAGGGGAAAGCTGTTGAATAAGGAAAGAGGAGCAGACAGAGTGTCAGTAATGGAAAATAGAAAAGGGGGAAAAGGACCTGGGGGTATTGTACAACAGACAGCTGAATATGAGCCAGCAGTGTCCTCCGGTGACCAAGAAGGCCAACAGCATCCTGACCTGTATCAGGAATAGTGTGGCCAGCCAGACTAGGAAAGCAATTGTCTCACTGGACTTGGCATTGGTGAGGCCACACCTTGAATACTGTGGTCAGTTTTGGGACCTTCATTACAAGAAAGACATTGAGGTGCTGGAAGGGGTCCAAAGAAGAGCAATGAAGCTGCTGAAGGTTCTAGAGCACAAGTCTTATGAGGAGCGGCTGAGGGAAATGGGGTTGTTTAGTCTGGAAAGAAGGAGACTGAGGGGAGAACTTGTTCTTTCTACAACTACCTGAAAGGAGGTTGTAATGGAGTAGGGGCCAGTCTCTTCTCCCAAGTAACAAGTGATAAGACAAGAGGAAATGGCCTCAAGTTGCACCGGGGTAAGTCTAGATTAGATAAAAGGAAAATTTTCTTCACCAAAAGGGTTGTCAAGCATTGGAGCAGGTTGCTCAGGAAGTGGTTGAGTCACCATCCCTGGAGGTATTTAAAAGATGAGTAAATGTGGTGCTTAGGGACATGGTTTAGTGGTGGACTTGGCAGTGTTAGGTTTATGGTTTGACTCAATGCTCTTAAAGGTCCTTTCCAACCAAAACGATTCTATGATTCTATAAAATGTTCACAGTAAGAAAGAAAACACCACCTTTGCAGAGATCCTCAGGAAGAAGATAGAAAAGGTGGCCAGCAAGAAACTATTTGCTTTGTGTTAACATAAGAAGCTCAGAAAACTAGAAGAACAAACTTGCAGTATGAATACCTATTCTGTAAGGGGAGAGTTGAATGGCAGCAAAAACCTATAACAACAACAGTCAGGACTAGAACATGTTTGAAATGCATCATGTATTCAGAGAGACAGAAATAAAAGAAAAATAGTGAGAAGTATCACCCTATTAATAAGATCACTAAAAGTTTATACAAAGTAAAAATATCAGTAAAGCTAAAGAAGTCAAAGATTATTTTAGAGAAATACCATGAAAGCTATTCTACCAGGAGGAGAAAATTTAGGTGCCTATAAATACTTGTTATGACTCCCTTGTCATTGTACTAAAAAAAAAAAAAAAA
>VZSF01000508.1:200359-211526 GCA_013398295.1 Chionis minor
AAAAAAAAAAAAAAAAAGAGAGAGAGAGAGAGAGAAATAAAATCTATTAAAAGACAGTGATGAGACCCAGGCCACAATACTGTGATGTTTCCAGCAAGGAAAAAAGTCATTCAAAACTGAGGATCTATAAAGAAAAACTGCTAAGGTATTGGAGGAATGAACAGTATGTGATATCTGGAAAAGACAGAAAACTTGAATTTTAGTCAAGTGAAATTTGATGGCAAAACACAACAGTTGTCTGTAAGTATATGGAGATAAAAGAAGGAAAATAACTAGTCTACAGGACAGCATTAGGAATGAAACGGGATTGACTGGCAATTGGTATAGTTAGCATGAAAATCAGAATATGTCATACAGTCTTCTCATCAGTGACACCATAGAATAAATAATTATTGTTATTGTTACTATTATTGCTATTTTTATGCAAAAGAAACCACTCTGATTCCATTTCATTTTAAAGATTTGGGGGTCAATGTGAGGTGGTTTCTCCCTAAGCAAGGATGTAGAGTTAATGAGTTGGGAGGTCTTCAGAAATCTTGTTTATTCAGAATCCAAGCGGGTAAGAAAACAGAAGTATGAAATAGTCAAGTTGACTGTGAACAAAATCAGAAGCCAAAAAACCTGTTGTCAATCATCTTAACGGATAGTGAAAGTAACAGAAGAAATAAAGAATAAAGAAGTAACTGTGCTTTTAAGCAGGAAACAAGCAAAATAGTTTTATAAAGTAGCATAGATAATAATTGCATACAGGCAATTGACTTCAGTCAATGACTCCATCCCAATTCATCAACTGCACTTGTCTTAATGCGTATAGGTGCTTCAGAGAAGAGTCAATCACAATAAATGATGAGAATTGTACAAGTAAGAAAAAAAAAGAAAACTTTTAAAATCATTGATACAAATATTGCAAGATAGTTCAAAATTTATGTGTTGGAGTAGGGGTGCAACCTCCTCTGAACAACTCCAGGCATCTGAAAAAAAAAATCCAAGATTCATTTTTACGGGGTTTAGTTCTTCTTACTTCAGTTAACATTTTGCCATTTTTAACTTGTGGTGCATGGTATAACTTGTAAAGGAATGAATTTAAGGACAGATGTTTCAATTAGAGAGAAAAAGGCAAGGAAAAAAACAAGCAAATATTGTCCCTGCCCTTCGGATCAGCTGGAAATAAGACTTTGTATGTGATGGGGCATACATATTGATTTTGTTGAATGGGGGTTGTTTGTTGTTCCAAATTAATGGTAGTATTTTTTGTCCTGCCAGAGGAGACTCCAAGTAAGGAGAGAGTAGATTTCCAGTAGAGAGACACTGAATTGTCTCAGAGGCACAGTTCTGGGTACCAGGAACACACCAGCTATTTCATGACAGAAAGCATTGTGGGATAGCTGGTTTCTTACCTAGACACATAGAACATGTGAGGCTATATGGGTAGTAAAAAGAGTGACCATCTTTAGGGTTAAAGTAAGGATATGACAGACAGCAGTCTTGCTGAAGAACGTCTGTGAAAGAAGAGGTTAGATAAATTTCTTAATTTCCAGTAGCTGCTGAACAAAGAGAGGGTGAGGACATGGAGAAAGAGGACGCTGAGAAGCTAAACTGCCATATGACAAGCTATCTCTGTCTTTCCACTACTGTCAAAAGCTGACTGCAGCTCAGTAGGTTATCATTTTTTTTAGGGTGCAGGTTCGTCTTAGGTGATGCAGTGCCCAATCTTTTGCTATCTTAAAATAATGATTTTTTTTTTTTTAAAATTTAACAAGATCATCAAAGGGGAGCCAGGCATAGCATAATCTATTTCTTGAATGCTCTGAAATTAAAAGACATTGAGGCAACTGCTTCCCTTATATTTGCAGTATCCGTGACTTTACAGAGAAAGGGCTGAAGCCAAACAACTGATGTCCATGGATTTTTTTTTAATTGAAAAACTGAATAATAGATGCTGTTCTGGGGTCCATTTTTCAAAACTAGCAGCAATCTTATAAGAAAAGGAATGGTTTTCAAGCAGCCTTAAATGCAAAGCTGAACTCTGTGGATATACTTGTATATTTCAGGAAAGATACAGTTCATCCGTTTTGTTTTTTGCAAATTTTCTTAAGCTTTGTGTACTGCTGTAAATACTACATAATATTTGTGCCTAATAATCAGAAGAATAGTGCCGAATTCTATGAGAGAAAAATGTGAAAAGATTACAAGACTCAAGAAAGAAGAATGTGCAATGGCTCAAGACATACTCCTTGCCATTCTTTTCAAGGTGTGTGTTGGTGTGACTCCTAGGCTAGGGTCTGATACTGCTTTCTGGAATTCCTATTCTGACACAGTCAGAGCTGTCTCCAGGAGGGTGACAGGCATTAAGTGTCTAAAGATGCTTGTGTGTAAGTGAGTGGACTCAGAAGAGGACAAAATACTTCACCTCAGCCTCCTAAACACATTGAACCTATTTGCACATATATAAACATGGAAAAATCGGTAATGTTTTTTAAGAGTGTCTACTTTTTATTTCTTTTTAATTATTTGTTTAATGCTATCTTTTTTCATAAAAATTTATAAGATAATTTTGAAATGTATGGTTTTGCTTTTGTTGGTAGCTATCACTGCATTTACTGTTTGGGAACATGGCATCACAGTTTCAAGTGGTGTGGCTCCACTGAAGCCAATAGAGCTTTTATTATTGTTTATCATTGTCAGTGCAGAACAGCTGAAGCTATGTAAGACATAGACCAATTGTCATTTAGGGGTATGTCAGGAGAGAACTGGGACCAAGCAGCCAATCCATCTGTCACACAGCACTTGAGTAAAGATTAGACTCATGGTTCTACAACCTGTAGCTTATATTATCAGAAATCTGTACCAGAATAAATGTTAAATTATATTTGTATGCGTGTGTAAACCGATAATCTAGAATTAAAGTACACTTCAGACTAGTTGTACAGTCTATGTGTAGCGTCTCAAAGGAAGCAAATATCTTCATATGAACAATGAAAATATTTAAACTTATGAAAAATCAAACACTCAGCTCTTGAAACTGTGTTATACACCAAATAGAATTTTGGGGACATTTGCCACACCCTAGATTAAAGAATTTAATGAAAAACCTGTGCTGTAACATTTGGAATAAAACTGACTGACTGCCTTGATGTCATTGCTTTTCCTTTTTCTTCATTTTCCATCACGATACACTATTCTCGTTGCGTCTGCCCCAGCTTTCATCCCAACTGGATTAAGTTTCTAGATAAAATATTCCATTCCTTACAGAAATATTGCCTCAGAATATTTGTCTTTAGGTTTCCTTACTATGTATATTATATCTTCCATATGCTCTATACCCGTAATAGAGTTTTGGAAAGCTAACCTTTTTAATAATAAATTCAGTATGTCAGGGAAATGACATATGATTCAACTTAAAGATAATGAATAATTATGAATGATACTAATGGTCCCTTAATGTTAATGTCATTCTGCTAATTTAATATGGCAATTAATTTTGCACATGAAACACATGCAGGTGCTTTGAATCATTTTTTTAAAATCTTCATTTCCTAACTCTCTTGATAGTTTTGCAAATTTAGAATTAATATTGAGTAACTTTCATAGTAATTTTTAGTTGAATATGTTATCACCATAATAACCACTTAACACTTGGAGAACGGCTTCATGTTAATACTATTTATGGTTATACACTTTAATTACATTTAGGATGATTTCTGTGGGTAAACTTACTCCACTGATGGTCTTAAATTAACAAAATTATAACTTGGCTCATTTCCTACATAAATTATGTGTCATGATCTGCTATGTTTGTGAGAATATCGACTTTGAGGACCTGGCAAACATCTTGAGGACCCCTCATCAGTGTTCTTTTCAAATTGAATGGGAACTACTTTATGTGGGAATGTATCACGTTGCAATTTGATGAACAATGCTTTGTGCTTGAGGTCAAGCACAAAATGAGGTCAAATAAGCTTTTCTCTGTAGTTTGTTCTCATAGCTGTTGCTTACAACAGTATCACCCTTTAGACCACCTAAAGAAAAAGAAATAGACAACTCCAATTTTAATTGAGCTTAGAAAAATAATTGTCGCATGCACTAGTCAGATAGCCTTTTCTGTTCTTTTAATCAAAAGGATTGACTAAATTCTATATTCATTTACTGTTATGTGTTCACTGCATTTCTTAAGTGTGTAGTGTTTAGCCAAAACATGCCTGTTGCTACAGTACAAAATGGAAGCTAGATGTAACCCACCTGTACATACTTGCAGTCTTTTGGGGTAATAATATTGTACACACTTTAACAAGGAACAGAACTGTCTTCAGAGATGGGATTCAAGATGACTTGGCAGCTCATTCTTTCTACACTCCATCTTATTTATCTACTATACCCATCCTTTAACAACATCAGATAATTTAAATTTGATTGTTACCTAGATTAAGATAGATAAAAACCTTTATCCACTCACGATAGATAAAATGTCTGTCTCCTATTCATTGTGTATATTTCATAGATGTTCAGGAGTCATCAAGCTGCTAACCTGGCTCTGTGGGTACAGTTTGTTCAAAACTTGTTGTGACATTTCATCTGTGCCGATTTTCTTAATCCTTTCTACATCACCCCAACAAAACCTTTCAGTATAGTTGAAGTGAGACTAACAAGATTTGTACAGTGCTATACTAAGGCTCTTAAAGTGGGAATGAATTTCTCTTTCTATTATAAAATACCACCTCCTCTCACCCTGCTTTATAGCTCATCTTGGCCTTCTTTTTAGGTAAGAGAAAAAGACTAGCTTTATTTTGTTTTGCTTTCCCAGAAATTGTTGAGATTGAATTGTAAAAGTGTTCACACAAATTACACAGGAATAGGAAAATAGCTAAATACTATTTGTCTGCAAACACTTTAAGAGAAAAGGAAGGAAGGAAGGAAGGAAGGAAGGAAGGAAGGAAGGAAGGAAGGAAGGAAGGAAGGAAGGAAGGTTTATTGTTTGCAATGAAAGTTTACCTGTCAAAAGTATAGCCTACTAAGTATAAAAAGTAAATTGTTTTCTATCCAGGGCAGCATAAAGGCGACTGAAAAGCAGATAACTTAGTTAATCAGACATCTAACTATTGTTAAATTATTCTGGAGCCTTATATATAACATTTGCTCAAGTGTGTTTCCTCTGTATTTTAATCATGTTGTTGTTAAGCAAGGATTTCTGTACATCACAGAAATATTGTAATTCATTTTTTGATACAAAACATCTAGGATTCATACAAGATCACCATTTTTAAAAGATTTAATCAAAAAGTTTTATTTATTTAACACTTTGATTGAAATTAAATAAAGCAATAGATTTCAAGTAGGCTGGAAAATATGTGCAGAATTTATTTCTTCCAGCAATCAGAAACACATTTGCATTTGTTTGGAGGGGTGGGAGGCACTGGGGGAGTGTTTTTGGAGGGGGACTGGTCGGAGGGGGGGGTGTGATTTGTTTTTTAATGCTTTTCTCACAGTTTTTCAGGTCTATCTGGTCAAATTACTGTCCTCTTTGTACTAGTTTCCCCTCCCAGAACACACTTGGGCATGACTGTACTGCCCAGTGAAGCTCCTGACTTGAGCACTATTGACCTGAGCAAATACATTCACACAGTGTAGCAACAATTTAGTTGCATACAGCAGAGCTTATTAGCTTAGAAATAGTACTCAATACTGCTTGTGCACCACAGCTTAGGTGCTTCTGCAGTCAGAGAGTGCCAGCTCATCTGTCCAAATTGCAACCATCAAAAACATTTCTACAGGGTTTAAGCTAGTTGTCTAGGATTTCTACAGTTAACAGTCAAAAAAACCCCCCAAAACAGAAAGATATGATTCATTGTACCCCACCCGATAGAGGTGCCTATAACACATGGTATTAATTTTTGTCCCAAGCATTTATCCTTTATCTTCACTGACTGTAGGGGATTTGCATGTTTTTCCTAGAGTTTTTTTGAGATACAAAGTTAGATAAGAAAATTTCAGTCATGTTATTGATCCGTCCATTGCTTCTATGTTTCTTCTATCTGAGAATTCATAAGATATTGTCCATGAATATTTTTATTGATTTTAAGATATTAATACTATTTATTATAACATTTATTAAATGTCAAGACATTGATTGCAACTTTGTACTATAAAGGAACTGGTTGTATTTTAGAACTTTTAATAGATAAACTGATCCTAAAAAAGCAATGTTCCTGGTCATCCTTGTACATCCTTGTACCTTGGATATCTTTAGAAGAGATTCCTTAACTGACAGAAGGAAAGAGAAGAATTGAATTCTGTTCTGCCTTATTTATCATCAACAACTTGATTGTAGGATTAAAATCAGAGAGAATCTTGAATGTGATTTTCATATTTATGTTTCTATTTGACTTCGAAATTTGTTATAGAAGTCACTGTAAAAGAAGAACTAGGGAGTATCACAAGGAAACCTTAAAGTCACTCTTGTGACTCTAACATATTAAAACAATCTAAGACTACAAATGCTTTTTTTTTTTTTAATCTGAAAGAATTATTATGCAATATTGTTTTATTGTAAGCTTTAACAAACATGCATGCAAAATTAAATATTTGAATGGTGCCCCCACGTGCTAAAAGCTGTTTAAAGTCTTTGCAGATTTGGGACTATGCTAGATGATTTCTTTATTATTTAGATCACTGGACAGTGTGTTTGTAAAATATCTTCATTGTTGAGTTTGCATTGTCATGGTAAATTTATCATTTAGCATAAATACGAAAAATCTCATACACATAGAGGCATGACATTTCCTATAGTATGGGGACTATAACTTAAAGAACTTCAAGTAATTGGCTTAAGGAAAAAAAAATTCAACAGGATTGCTACAGTTTTGTCTTTAGAGCCATTAGTGGCCTATGATGTATTAAGAACAACCTAAGTATGAGTTGCAGCCTATGTGCTCATATCACAGTCTGTAATATTGAGAACTTATCTGTTTTACATGTGATCCCACCCTTTTACGTTTGTATAGTGTCTAGAAAAACTACAGGAGAAGAAAAATGGAAAAAGGAAAGGAAGCCCCCAACTCTGGACTTAAACTAGTAGTACTTCATCCTGCCAAATGCAAACAATCAAGTATTCAGTATGGCAGATGAACCAAAAATCAGCGGAAGACATCATCCACTATTGGAGTTTGATTTTAACATGGATTTACTGTTCTCTTCATGAAAATAAAAAAAAAAAAAAATCAAGGAATGTGATTTTTATTTGCACAAATATTCCAGGCATATCTGTAAGGAAAAGAAAGGAGAGCGAGGAAGAAGTGTGGTGGGACATGTTAAAAAAATTGGTTGAGGGAGGCATTCATCATTTACTCAAAGGTGAGATTTTTACACTAACAAGGATGTTGGTCTTATCTGGGGAGTGTCTCAAACCACATGTCCTACTATGTGGTGGATTATCCCCCTGGAAGACATATTCAGGAATGAGAAATCCTCAGAATGACACTCTTTGATTTGCTGTTAATAAAGCCAGCTTACATCGGAGATACGCATCCTTAGGTAGGTTTCACTCTGATTAACTGACATATTTGAAGCTAATGTTTGAACTGTAGTTAACAAAAATCCCTTCATATTAGCCGAAAGAAACAGTCCCTTTGGAGTTAATGACATCCCATTTTAAGAGAGACATTTAAGGTAACACAAGTCATAGAGCTTGTATTGATAGTTTGATCAAAAGTAAGTATTGTAGACCAGACAATTTGGTTCTCTAAGGTTGCTTAAGGTAAAACCTATATTTGATGTTTAGCCACCTGAACAAGTGCCCCAATATTTGTCTTACTGTTTATTTCTGTATCAATAACTTCTTAATTATTTTAGATGACATGGAACAGATTCAGAAAAATCTGTTCAGAAGACAAGAGCAATTCAGAACAAAACCTCTTGCATTGTCTTCTTGCATGTGGATAAGAACTCTCTTGTGAAAAAAAGTGATCTGGGGTCTTCTGAAGACAGTATCTATTTGTTATCTTGACGTATCTTGAGAGAAAAGCTGAGGTATCTTAGTTTCCAGAAAAGTTTAAATGATCCTTTGTTGTGTCTGCAGTTTCTGGGTGAATAGATTGTAAACTATTATGGACTATTATGGGACCTTAGTGTGGTTGAGCTACATATGAGGGATGTAGGTACTGCCAGAGAACAGATAAATAACTATAAATCTGCACAACACTTACTTATTTCTATTCTCATTATCTTTCTGATTTGACAGTTAATGGGGGAAGGAGGGGAGAAGCATATGATGTCACATGCAACATAGCATTTCAAATGTGGCAAGTGGCAGCAGATAATACTATTATTTGAGTTCAGAATATGCCTTCAAGCTAAATTTTTGCTAACTGTTCTTGCTGTTATTTTCCCATAATTTTAATGATTATATTTCAGCCAGGAATAATACAATACACCCGCAGAAGAAATACTTTTTTAAAAAAAATGTTATTTCTTGCAATGATGCAAAATATTGCCTGACAGAATACTATTAGGCACTGGGGCTAATTTTGGCAAAGTAGACAAAACTAATCTTGGAAATAGTAAAGAAGTCACTTTCAAACAGAAAGCTAGTATCAGAGGTACATGATAATTTGCTTAGGGTTTTTACAGAAAGACATTCCTACCATATGTTTTACCTAAATATTCATTCTTATTTCACAATAGAATAATAAAAGTGGAAAATTTTAATCAGAAAATATTAAATATCTAATGACACAATCAAAGCATCAATTTCAGTGGGGAAATCAAGCCAGTGGAACAACAGTAGACTTTTTAGTGTGTTTTGAATCTCTAGTTTTGTTTAATGTTTCCAAATCACATGATTTTTAGAAAAATGATCATTTCTTACTTCAGTTGTTTTCAGATGAACATGAAATACTTTTCTAACACAGACCGAAGCAAAGAGCTTTATTTGGTTACGAAGTTATGTGCCCTGATTTCCCTCTGTCATACTTCCAAGGGATATTATTTGAAGATTTACAACTGTTCTCCCTATCAGCATTACTTTTCCTATGTTGAGAAATTCTAAGGTTTTAACACATGTTTTTATACTGAAATACATTCAGCAGATAATTAGACACTATTTGGCAAGAATTTCTGCTCTGAAGCTATGCTATTAGGACTGCAAGCTTTCATTTGGTTTAACTGCGTCACTGCTACTATAAAAAGTCAGAATGGAGGAAAACATCTCTTCTATTGCTCCACATTCCTAACACAGCATTCCATTAAAAAACTGGCATGCAGTAGAATGTTGTTTTCCCACTAGAAAATGTTATATGACAGACCTGTTATATGCAGACCTGTTATATGCAGACAATGTAATAACCAAATGTTATATGCAGACCTGTTATATGACAGTGATTACAACTAGCCAAAACGCAGCAGTTCCTCCAGTATGTCTTGCTGTCTGTAGATTACTTTTCATTAAGTATAAATTAATAAAGGAAAGTAGTGAAGGAGTTAAGGGTCTTAATGAGAGGGTTTTTGGTTTTGTTTTGGTTTTTTTTTTCTTTTTCTTTTTTGTGATATAACAGCAGCTATTGTTCAGACATTTGCTGTTTGGATTGCATTTTCAAACCTCATTAAAAGTTCTCTTTGATATTTTTATCAACAACTGGATGAGGGGATCGAGTCTGCCCTGAGTAAGTTGGCAGACAACACCAAATTAGGTGGGAGTGTCGACCTGTCTGAGGGTAGGATGGCTCTACACCAGGACCTGGATGGGTTGGATCAATGAGCCAAGGCCAATGGTATGAGCTTCAACAAGGCCAAGTGCTGGGTCCTGCACTTTGGTCACAACAACCCCATGCAGCTCTATAAGCCTGGGGAAGAGTGACTGGAAAGTGGCCCAGCTGAAAAGGACCTCAGGGTGTTGGTTGACAGCCAACTGAATATTAGCCAGCAGAGAAAGACAATGAAGCTGGTGAGGAGTCTAGAGAACAAGTCTTACGAGGAGTGGCTAAGGGAAGTGGGGTGGTTTAATCTGGAAAAAAGGAGGCGGAGTGGATACTTTATTGCTCTCTACAACTACTTGAAAGGAGGTTATAGAGAGCTGGGGGTTGGTCTCTTCTCCCAAGCAGCAAGTGATAAGGCTATAGGAAACAGGCTCAAGTTGTGCCAGGCGAGGTTTAGATTGAATATTAGGAAAAATTTCTTTCCTCAAAGGGTTATCAAACATTGGAACAGGCTGCCCAGGGAGTTGATGAAGTCACCATCTCTGATGGGAAAAGACCGGTAGATGTGGTGCTTAGGGACGTGGCTAGTGGTGGTTTTGACAGTGTTAGCTTGATGGTTGGACTCAATGAAATTTAAGGTCCCTTCTAACCTAGACAATACTATGATTCTATATAGAACTCAAATTTCATAGTTTAATCATATCAAACGTATACTTAATAAACGTCTAACCATCAATAGCTGTTGTAAAAAGCACAATAAAATGAGAAAGTATTATAAATTCATTAAAGACACTAACATCCACAATGAAATCTTGAAGAACTTTTCACTTCAAGAAAATAGTATATCTAGCATTTTAATAATAATTATATTCTTCTGTCCACAAGAATGCTCCACATTTTACAACTTAGAGAGACAGTTGTTCTGTGAGATATTTGTGACCTATTAGATCCTTCTCTTTTTTTCCCAGCATCTGTCTCAGAATAACTTAATGAGAAGCTTACAGATGATACAGCCCCAGCCAGTTTATCAAATTACATTCAGAATCAGGTCAAGATGTCCTGGAAGACAAAAAGCATCACATTTCTTATATATATATATATACCTATCGCCTAGCATATGGTATGATTTTCATATGCCTGATGACATCCGAGACTTTTGCGTGGTGATGACTGACACAGCAGGGTGCAAATGAATTACACCCTGCTGGAGCCATAGCTGGAGGCTAATCAGGAGAACCTGTAGCACTGGAAATGTATTTTTGCAGCCCAGTATCATCGCTTGTGCCTTCTCCAGTGCTCTGAGCTGGGCCTTTGCCTGGTGTAGATGAGTATTATTCTATTGAAGCATCTTTATTTCAGATGAGATATTGACTGTATTTGAGAAAACTTCTATTTCAGTTACTCAGTAATATATATATCTCTAAACTTTTTCTCAAAACTCAAAGGAGAGAAATAATTTGGAGTGTTGGAATAGAGGGCTA
>VZSF01000509.1:0-38581 GCA_013398295.1 Chionis minor
TGCCTTGCCTTGCCTTGCCGCTGCGGGGGGAGGCTGCGGGGCCGCGGCCGGAGGGACAAGAGAATAAAAAGTTTTAGAGGGCCCGGTTGGCTAAAGCAGGTACCGGGCGTCCCGAAAACCCCGGGCCCGTCGCTCCTGCTGGAGAACGCGGGTAATACAGCGGGGTTTGCCGAGGTCCGCGGTGCCAGCGAGGCCCCGGTTATTTAAAGCAGCCGGTTACACGGCTGGCACCGCGCTTCAGTCATTTTAACCTGTTCGCCGTTGGCGTTCTGCTGCCGCTGCGGCGGCGTTCTGCTGTGCCTGAAACGCGTCACCGGTGGATGCACACACACACACACATACACACACTCACACGCACGCACGCACGCACACACGTACCCAGTGCTTTTTGCTGTCTGCGAAACTCATTTTCAAAGTGAGACTTGGAAATCGAGCCACAAAACTTCCTTTGGCGTATGGGCCGCCGCACAGCTGTCTCTGTGTGTCACTTAGAAAAGTGAATCTACTTGGGGCAGGCGGTCGGGGAAGGAGCCCCGTTGGCGGCAGCTGGAGCGTGTGAGCTTCGCCGAGGCTCCGGCTGCCACCCTGGGGTGCGCGCGCTCGCCGTGGGATGCGGAGCGGGAGCCTCGCCCAGGGCTTCCCCCAGATGGGTGCGTGGGCCGGGGAGTAAGGAGTGAACCGTGGGGCCGGGCAAGCAGGAGGACCAGGGCACGGTGGGGGCGAGCGGAGGGCGGCAGCGATGGGCTGGGTGGGCGAGTGAGTCAGGGGCCACCCGGCAGAGGCTCGGGAAAGGGCACACACATCACGGCGGGCGCTGGGAAAACTTCCTACCTGTAGCATAGTTTTCATGGCACATGCCACGGGCCACAAAACAGGGTTGAAGATGTAAGGTGTGATTAGCCCAGTGTACTTTAAAAGAATCTGTGTTTAACAGCTTGCATTTGAGAGGTGTTGGCGTCTTGACTAACAGTCCTTGTGCTTCACTGCAGCTTAATTTGAAAAGTCTTCTCCTGAAAACAGGTTAACGGGTTAAACTGCCTGATCATTTTATTACAAAAGAAGTTTATTTTAATGTCTTAGTCACACCTTGACATACCGCAGCACACCATGCCACCAGATCGATCACAGTTTTTTAGTCTTGTAGCATGACATTGTCTCCTTCCTAGCACTTGTGGTTGCCGTCTCTTAGCTGAAGTGTCAGAACTGCTGCCCGTATCTTAAAAGTTGAAAATAAAATACTGCCCACCAGAAATACAGCTCTTATTGCAAAACACTCTTTTAGTTTTAGTTAACTAGGTAGAGGCAGTGCTGTTTGTGAAAAGAGTAATAGAGTCCTTTTTACCCATAGATAGCCTCTGGGGAAATCCCTTAGTCATGAATTAGGTGAGTAGCAGAGTGTTTCAAAAACAGGACGAGGTATTTAGAAATGGAGTAGAGGTAATAAAGTCTTAAGTTAGAGAAAGGGAGAGTATAAAAGTGTTCAATCATTAATCGGTCTCAGGATATTAAATACACTTGTCCTCAGCTCTTCTCTTTCCAGACCCATGAATGGCAGTCACATTTTATATTAGATCTTACTGCATGTTAATGCTACTGCTTGCTGGCTTTACTTAATGATAGAAACTTTTGCCTTCACATAGAGAGTTCATAACCATATTCTCAAACAAGGTTATTATTGGTTAACTTTTTGTGTTTATACAAAGTCTGTTTTATTTGGTAACAATATAACTATCTGCTCTATTAAGCATACAAAAATGCTAATATTTTTCAGAATGTAAGTCACGAGTTAAAGATTTTGAACATGCACTTGTGTAATGGACACAGCGTCTAGTTCTCTTTATTGTCCCAAACATTGTATTTTCATTTGAAACCTTCATTGGTTGAAAGTTTGCCAAATGTGTAATTCACCACTGATCTAACAGTAAGAGCAGGTCTAAACATGCACAGGAATACGAAGGTTGCCAGCCCTTTGCTTGTATCTGTGGATACCAAAAACAGCAGAACCAGTTCAGAATACTAGAACAACAGAATGCAGAACAAAATCTTGTTGTGCAAGTTTTAAAACTTTTATCTGTGTAACCTTTGTAAGGATTGTAGTGGGTTTTTTATGCTTTGTAATTCAGGAGCTCAAGTCCTCATGTTCCACGCTGTGTCTCACTCTATTTCCTTCTGCAGTATATATAGTAGTGATGATGACGAAGAAGATGTTGAGATGTATGATCATGATTACGATGGTCTGCTTCCTAAGACCGGAAAACGTCACTTAGGAAAAACCAGGTGGACCCGCGAAGAGGTAAATCCAAGTTCATCCATCTTCTGCATGTAAAAAGACAGAGAGAGCATGGATCACGTTCTCCTCCGAGTTGCTTATCTGCAAACTAACTTTGGTGACAGTCCCCTGTGTATGAATGCGGACAAAGTTTTCAACCCTTTAGCTACACTCAGTGTTTTATTTAACTTTGAGGATTGTTCTTCTCTTTTAAATAAAATGTATAAGCAGCACTTTTTATGTCCACCAAGGTCTACGTTACAGGTATGTGAGTCTCCAGGTAATCCCTGTTGGAGAAGCAGATTAAGAGTCACCTGCAGCAATGCTTGATTGTTACTGCTGCCTTTTTTTGTTTGAAAACGGTTGCTATGCCAGAACTGACGTATGTTCGGTGTCCCACAGCAGCAAACAACTGTGGCAGAAACTGCTGCAGTCCTTTTGTGCCATTTGAAATTTGCACTGTAATTGCAGCATTATGATTCTGAGTGGAAATAAATTAAAAGCTCGAAGAAAGAAATCCAGCAGTACCAAAACTGAGCATTCAAGATGTATTTTGTTTTTGAAGGTCAAAATGCATTTTAGTCACAGTACCCTTGTGCTGACCTTCCGGGTAAATTGTGGTATCAAACTCCTTTGCCAGGTGGATATCCTGTGGCCATTTAACTGGTTTGCATTTATTGTGAAATACATTAATACCGTTCTTAAGCTATGTTTTGACTTTCTCCTCTCTAACAATGTATATTGATGTATAAACAGTGGCAGGTCACCTCGTGCAAGCAGTTTTTACTTTTTTTTGAATCATCGTCTGCTCTTACAGAGGTGGATGTGTTTGTGACGTGGCCTGGGAGGAAGGGATGGCTGTGGAGCCCAATGGCCACTTTCCTGTCACATGAACTGGGAGCGTACTGGGAGGCGTGTGAGAGGTTGCTCCCCTCCCCTTATCTCTTGGGGCAGTTCTTGCTTGTCTTACACTATCTCGATCTTTCCCAGTACAAGCGATTCGTTTCTTTTGTCTTTAGGCCTTATCCTTAAAAATAGCGGGCCAAATTTCTTGCTATTCTAGGTGTGCCAAACTCCTTCACAGTGACCAGGAGCAAAAAGGAGCCATTAGCTTTATTGTGCTTTGATTGTACATGGATAGGCAATGAGCAAATTACTGGAACTCCCATTACTCGTAAGACATATAAAGCTTAAGGCTGTGATTTTCAGAGGTCCCCAGACAGCTGAGTGCCTGAGTGTTACTGAATTTCATCGTTATCCTGATGCCTGGCATCAAAACATCCATGCCCTCCTGTAAATCTGGTGCAAGAATAACAGTTACGTTGCTTTGAGCACTAAGATGGGAATGTATAACACAGGTCAAAGCACAGCACAGAAGAAGTCAGTCTTTCTTCTGCAGGACAGTAAAGCACCTACCAAAATCCACAGGAGTAGAAAAATCTCATGATTTAGGCAATTAAAAAGATGAGAAGACTACACACCACCTCCCTTTGTACTCAGGATGCAGGAGTAGATGCATAAAAAGCTAGGAGGAGGCAAGTTTTTTGGAATGTATTTCATTTGCACTATAAGAGATTGTGATACTAATTATGTCTGGTTTTCTTAATGATTCAGGATGAGAAGCTGAAGAAGCTTGTGGAGCAGAATGGCACAGAAGACTGGAAAGTCATTGCCAGTTTCCTTCCTGTAGGTGGATATTGGTTTCTGTTTCCAATTCTAGTGACAACTCTTTATCAGAGGTTTCCAAGTAAGGGAAAGGGGAGTGGTTGCTTTATAGTTACATTTTTGCAGGAGATATAAAACCTCCACAGATGGAGACCTCAGAAATTTAGTTAGAATATTGTGGAAACCCTTACCTTAATTTCCCTTTCATTTCTCAGAATGGGTTAGGAAAAAATCTAACAAGCCAAAGCGAGGGCGGGAGGGGTGTTGCACAGTAGATGGTCAATATGACACAGAGGCAAAATGTCTCAGCATGGATTAAAAATAGCTTTGATGAATTGTAAGTGGGCTTTAGATGGTAACTGCTTTGTGAATACTTTGGCTCTTTCAGAAATACTGCATGTGAAAGCATGACAGTGATTGTGGCGGATGGTGAAGAGTCAGTTTGGTGAGACAGTCATCACTGCAGGAACGATGGAAATACCATCTAGTTGAGGGAGCAAAGTGATAGTTGAGCACCTTCTTCTCAGATATTCCGTGTATTATTATATATTCTGTCACTCCGTATTGTTTAGTGGTCATAGCTGAAATACATTGGGAACAAGCATGCCTAGATAAGAGCGTTATCATTCTACATTCATCTTGTCTAAGAATTATCTACTTTGCATATTTTACATTTCACTAGAATCGGACAGATGTTCAGTGCCAGCACCGATGGCAGAAGGTACTAAACCCAGAACTTATCAAAGGTCCGTGGACTAAAGAGGAGGATCAAAGGGTAATTAGTTTTCCTTTCCGTCTGATTAATACCTTTTTAGTGGATTTCATGTGTTGAGGCAAAACTCCGTGAGACTTCGGTGGTCTCAACGTTAATATGGCTAGATGCAGACTGATCCTGTCGTTTCAGTGCTTAGTATTTGTGTATTTTTCTACACAAATTTATTAATGTTCCTTTACAGCACTGTAATGTAGAAATGCAGTCTAGAAATATCTTAACTATTGCTGGATTTTTCCTTTTGGGTAAAAAGATAAGTGGGAAGTGGGGAACCTTAATTGTGTTTTAGTTTTACTGTGGCAATTTTGAAAAATGTTGTTGAAAATATTGTTCCACTGCAGAAAAATTTCATTGATTCATTATGCATTGTTAAATACAGGCAGTTTTTATGTCCTTCTTTGAAGGTAATAGAACTCGTGCAGAAATACGGTCCAAAGCGCTGGTCTGTCATTGCTAAGCATTTGAAGGGAAGGATTGGAAAACAGTGCAGGGAGAGGTGGCACAACCATTTGAATCCAGAAGTGAAGAAAACCTCCTGGACAGAAGAGGAAGATAGAATTATTTACCAGGCACACAAGAGGCTGGGAAACAGATGGGCAGAAATTGCAAAGTTGCTGCCTGGACGGTAATGACATATACCTCTTAAATAGGAAAAAAAGTAAAAAGCTGCAGGTCTGAGCAGCCTCGGGCTGCACATTATAAATCAAAAAAATTTGGAATCAAAACCTGGAAAGCCAGTGACATCAGATGTGCATTTTTCTCAGTGGGGAACTGTGCTGTTTGGTCAGTACATGGAACATTACAGTATTTTTACATGCTTTTGATGTTTGCCATAGGTAAAACCCCCAGTAACTAGAGCAAGAGTGTAACAGCTTCCTAAATGTCTATGCAGTCTTCTTTGTGCTTGTAATAACTGTCAACATTCAGATTGATTCAACAGTGAAGGATCAGGCTCTGCAAGTGGAACTTAATTTACATTCAGCTAAGGGTATGCCGTTAAAGTGAATTGCATTGTTTATTCAAAATTATTTAAGCAAAGTCTGCTTCAGCATTTGTAATTGCTCCTGAATCATCCAGATGATTTTGACCTGTTAAAAATCCATGTATAAACCAGGAGAAACTGACTTCTACAAACTCGGGTCCTGGAAATACTTGTCTCATTGAAAGCTTACGTGCAGCTTGCATATAGTTTCAGAGATTCAGTGTCTTATTCACTCTGTAGTAAAAGTGACTCAACATGAAGTGTAGTCAAGCAAATAATGTTAGCAAGGGAGAGGTTTCCCTTCCCATTTTTATTCCTGATATTTGGTGAAATATCTTCAAGATCTAAATACAATGATCATGATGGCTTTTTAAGTGGGCATTCCCTAGGTTGCTTTCACCTTCTAGAAGAAAATAAGAAAGGAATTACTCCTTGTAAAGTTTTTTTTGTAGCTTCCACAAATCACAGGTACCGCTTTCAACGATACCGTGTGGTGGTGGTGTTTCTCAAATAGAGGAGCATTTTCTAAGCATACTCTTCAAATCTCACAGACTTGTTAAGTTTGCTTTTTCTGGCTCATGTATGTGAGAATTTGAATCTCAGTTTTTCTGCAGATAGGAAAAATCCACACAGCTTTGTCTACTGAATTTGTGTGTGTAGCATCATGTTGTCATTGTCTAGGTGGCCAGTTGGAAAGTTGCTTGGAAGTTAGTCTTTTCACGGCTGTTCTCCAGTCTTTCTTTCCAGCAATGAGACACAAAAACCCCTCCAGTGTGATATTAAGATGCAGGAGGATGATATTTGCAGTCTTTTAGGGAAGCCTCAAAGGCACGTTAGCCTTTGCTGTCACCTCATGGGAGTGAGGGGAAGCTAAGTTATTAATTTCTTACGGTTTGAGGACCTAAAAGATTGCTTCAAAAAGTACAGAAACAGCTGTAGCTCTTCCCCCCCCCAACCTTTTATACTGAGCATCTTTCTTGAGAAGCTGAGAGTAGCATTTGTCAAGGTGGGGGCAGGAGGAAGGTCAGAGAACAGCTCGAGGTTTAAACAGAAATGCCAACAGCAGTTTCCTGCCCATTAATCTCCGTCTGAATTGGAAACGCTCGTTTTTAAAGCTCCTCACACGTGTGTATTTGTGTTGCAGAACTGATAATGCTATCAAGAACCACTGGAATTCCACCATGCGCCGAAAGGTCGAGCAGGAGGGCTACCTGCAGGAATCCTCCAAAGCCTGTCACTCCTCGGCAGCTGCCGGCTTTCAGAAGAGCAACCACTTGATGGCCTTTTCTCACAACCCGCCTTCTGCACAGCTGCCGGTAGCCGGCCAGCCCCCGCTGAGCAGTGACTACCCCTACTACCACATCGCTGAGCCACAAAACGTAAGCGCCCGAAAACGTGGGGTGTTTTTTTGTTTTTGCCATACCTGATTTCAGGAAGCATGGAGGTTTTTTCCCCGGTCTTGAGGGGCTTGTATGTGTTTGATGTCAGGAGAGGACCACTTTGGCTTTGACTGACTTTCATTCAGTGGTGAAAATACGTATGTTTTCAAATGGAGTGCCAGCATTCAGGTGGTGGAATTGGGTTCAGTGTTTTAATGTCTTGTAAGCAGTGAACATGCTTCCAGTACTGTTTCGTCTAGTAGTGAATATTACATTTGTTGAAAATCAGTTGAATCTGGTTGATTCTGTGTTCTATGTCAAAATTTCCCACGTTCCCCTCAATAATACTCTGTTTGTGGGTTGCCTGTCAGAACCAAGTAAACAAGTATTGTTTTTAATCTGATTCCTTTTCTATTAATGATTAATAATGAAACAGGCTGCTGCTTCAGACAGTTACATTGTAGAGTTTTAGTTGATAATAAATTGCATCTTTTGCACTTTCACTTCAATTTAGAAAAAACTTCAAAATGCATCTATAAATTATTCATCTTTTCTCATTCAGGAAGGGTAGATATTTCATATATGAATTTTCTTTCTTCCTCTGTAATGCTCACTGTCATATTCCTAAAAAACTGCTTACTTTTCTTCTAAATACTGCTGTGGGTTTTTTTCACTATTTCATCTCCGTAGATTATAAATACCTAAAACCTTTTAAGTATCTAAAACCAAAGTTTGCTTGACAGAAGTTCATAATGCGGGCAGACAATATGATAGAAATAATAACTTACAGTGTCTTTTGCTTTTTGGCCTAGGTCCCTGGTCAGATCCCATATCCAGTAGCACTGCATGTAAATATTGTCAATGTTCCTCAGCCAGCTGCTGCAGCTATTCAGGTAGATAACTTGAACATCATTTCAAGAGTCAATTTGTTAAACATTTGTTAAGTCAAAATGCAGATGTTGTACATTAAGGAAATGTTTTAACGTAATAAGTGCGAAGAGAGAAAATGGGGAAGGTGGGGGAGTTCTAACATGGCTAATAATTGCTTCTTCTGAAGTGGATTTAAAACACAGTAGTTGACTTCTGGTGTGATAGCTTTCACTTTTTCCGTTTCAAATGTCTATACTGAAATTCAGCAGGGACTTTGGTAGTGGAAAACACAATTGAGCGTTTGTTTCATCTTTGAGTCTAATTTGGCTATTATAACCACAGGACGGCAAGCCATAAGCATTTTAGTTGCTACATCCTATCAGACCTTTATCTTTTCTTTTCCCTTAACTCTTAATTTCAGAGACACTATAATGATGAAGACCCTGAGAAAGAAAAACGAATAAAGGAATTAGAGTTGCTACTAATGTCGACTGAGAATGAACTGAAAGGGCAGCAGGCATTACCAGTAAGATTGTCACTGTGTGCTTGGATGGAGGGATAGCAGCATTACCCCAGTGCTTGTCTTTTTAACTTTTTACTCCCCCTCTGCCTTTGATACTAATCGAGGCTCTATATTTCCGTTTTAAAAGGATGAAACATAGCACATATATAATCTGTATTTGCTTTGTAAATTCTTTCATTGAAAAAAAAAAAAGGGCAAACAATTCGCAGGTATTTTACTTTGCAAAGTGGGAGCAGGGCTGGGCTCTGTAACGTGACCTAATATTGGAAACATGATGATTGTACAAAAATGAAAAATCCCACAGATCTCAAATCAGTGGGGTCTGTATTTATGAAAGTGTGCAATGGTTCATGGGATGAAAATGTAGTGCCTGTACATTAGATTTTTCTTCTCTGTTGTATTCTTTCCTTCGGCTGTGTTTTACATACTTTGTAAGCTTCAGACTTGGTGCATGTTTGACAGTTTGTTTTACTTCTCTGAATAATGTTAGATTCTTCATAGCTGCATGTGTGGAACAAATGCTGGCTATTACTGAATTCTCACACTTAGTTGTATATGCCATTGGATGTTAATGAGTGAAAACCCTTACGTAATTACTTAACACCATCACCAAAGTGAAGAATCCCCAAATTGTTTTTGAAGATAGGTGATAGCCAGCAGATTCTTTTTTTTTTTTGGGCAATATATAAATTAATAGTAAAACAACTGCATGCATGATACGTTAGTTTGGCCACTTTTTAACTTTAGTTAATGTTTTGCAATTTCTTCTGTTGCATGATCACACTGGAAAGAAACTTCTGTTAATTTGTTCTTCTGCTTTCCTAACCACGTTGATTTGACAGCCTCTTCATTGCATTGGTGTAAGCTGTAGCATTAGACAGGGATAGAAGAAGAAAAGGAGATAAGCAAACAAAAGCAACTCTAACTCTTAAACCCTCTAGCCTTCTACAGTGCTGAGCGCTCAGTAGGGAAATCCTGCCGTTTCTTGCTTCTCACAGAAAAAGACTTGCAGACAGTTTTTGAGCTTTCAGAGTAACAGAGTATGAATTGATTATGTGTTAGTAATGATATGTGCTCATAATCCTGGAAGTAAATTATGAGGTAACTTTGGGATAACAAATACAATGCCGATATTACTTAAAACGAGATCTTGCACTGATGAAAGGAAACATCTTGACAATTGTTTCATAGGCATAAGCTTTTAGATGATGATGCAACTACTTTTATCTTTCCTCCAGTGGCATCTGACACCTTGTGCAATTTCATTGCTAAGTTCCTTCTGCCTTCTCCCCCCTCCTTTCCTTTTTTTTTCTTCTTCCTTTAGACACAGAACCACACATCAAACTACCCCGGCTGGCACAGCACCACAATTGCTGACAGTACCAGGACCAGTGGTGACAATGCACCTGTTTCCTGTTTGGGGGAACATCACCACTGTACTCCATCTCCACCGGTGGATCACGGTTGCTTACCTGAGGAAAGTGCATCCCCTGCACGGTGCATGATTGTTCACCAGAGCAACATCTTGGATAATGTTAAGAATCTCTTAGAATTTGCAGAAACACTCCAGTTAATAGACTCCGTAAGTAGACTTGCCACCTCAGGTGGATTCGTGCGTGGTCAAGAAGCAAGGGGAGAGGAACCGGGACAGTCCTAAATGTGTTTCTTTCTTTTTCCGAGTAACTTCTAATTGCTGCAAGATCTGAAGCTTAGCTTCTGACATAACAAAATGCAGCTGCTCGTAAATGAAGCCCTCGAGTGTGGATGCGTATGCTTTTTGTGGGCATCTCCCTTTCCTGCAACAGCTTGGTATGGGAGTGTGATTTTTAGCAAACTGCACAAAAGGACCTTGAAACGATCTCTCAATGTTAAGTCTCCTTAAAGTAGAATGAGAGAGACTGTGAAAGATTTTAAACAATTAAATGATACTTATTGTAATTGAAGTGACACATGCCGTAGGTTTATGTTTGGCTGCTCATGTATCTATGTAATTTTCTAAGTTTTTCTTGTAGCTTCAATAGCTGCTTCTCAGCATTTAAGGAGCTTGCCCTGGCGTATCTGAAGAACTGGAAACACACATTTTACATGCCGAGTAGCTGACTTAGATTGACACGGGCCTTTTCTCATTGTGGTCTCGGGGATACCGGGTGTAACAGAAGTGGGATGTTGAAATGCATTTGTTGGTGGCCCCCTCCTTCAGCTGCAAAGGTGTCTGCTTCATGCAGCGTCACATCCCGTTCAGCACGTCCAGAGCAGGCGTGCAGATTAGGAGGAGATCAGTCTTCGCTGAAAGCCCAAGGCACACGTTATTTGGTAGCGAAAGGCACTGTCTTCATTCCAAGCAGAAAACTCTGGGCAAGTAGATAGTAAGGACACCATTTGACTCATTGTTTCTTTAGGGACTCCGTTGCCAGCAACACTACTAGGATGTTAGACAGTTTGCTGTGATCAAGGTATAGATTGAAAACACAAATAAGCATTCACAGGGTTACTACTCAAATAAACAGGGTCAAGCTGAATGGAACTATGAAAGACTTTGGTGGTGGTGGTGGTTATGGGCATATCCTAGCGCTGTATTTTCATGAGGTGGCACTATACACTGTCTTATAGCTCCGTGCCTCCCACGTTGTTTCAGGATCCTTCATCATGGGGTGATCTCAGCAGTTTTGAATTCTTTGAAGACACAGACACTCCGGCTAGCAAAGCTCCCTCAGGCAAAGTCGTGCAGCTTCAGCAAAGAGGGGCCAGTGCTTGTAGACCTCAAGGACACCCCGTCACAAACTTGAGCAAAACCATGTCGAGTCAGGGCCCTCCTGGCTCACCAAAGTCCTTGTCTGCCTCACAGGGCAGTGTGGCTCCATGGGTCCTTCTTCGCAAAAGGAGAGGGCACTCCAGCCCCTTAGCCAGTGGCCACAGTAGCACCTTGGTCCTAGCTGACGTCAGCAGCTCAACTCCTCCTAAGCGCTCCCCTGTCAAAAGCCTGCCCTTCTCTCCCTCGCAGGTAGATCAAGACTTCTGCACAGATGTTACTAATTCTCAAAAGTCACCCCAGCCTTAACAATTTAGAAACTAATCCTTTGGAACAAATGACTAATTACCGTTGCGCTTGTTGATTTCACTCCCATGTTTGAATCTTCTCACTGCTCTTTGTCTTCACCACTGAGTTTAGATCATCAGCAAGCTAACTGTTGATTCTCTTCTTTTAAATTCATCTGTGGGACTTGGGGTTTGGTTGTGTTTTTTTGGTTTTTTTTTATTTGGATCATTTTTGTAGGGGAATGTGATTGCTTGCTTTGCTCTTGCTGGTAACTCCTTCATCTACTAGAGTTTAACATTTCTGATTATTTGTAATATTTTCCATCTCTGTCCACTTACAGTATGATTCATTGACCTAGAAAACCCCAAACGGCATTTAAATAGCATTCAGGTTGTGAGACAAACTGACAACAACCAGAAAATTCAAATCATGGCTTGCCATCCTCAACCATGTGGGGTGGAGCAGAATAGGAATGAGGAGGAAAATGGCCTCTTAAAGTGGCCTGGCATACACTTCCAAATTCCTGTTGATGGTTGTTTTGTTTCACAGCTGTAGCACTATTTAAAAGTGTTTTGGCTTTTTTTCTTTGTCTGTTTGTGTTGGTTTTGCTGTGGTTTGGCTTTAGTTCGTGAAGTCAGAAAAACGCTATTTAATGAAGTATAGTAAAAGATTGCATGTAATCATCTCCCACTGTATGTCCCATTACCTTTTAGTTATTTTACTCATATCATTTATCCAGTGAAATCTGTTTTTTCTTACACACCACATTTTTACAAAGTGTATTTTAATCTGATCCAGGTTGAGTCTAGAAGGTAGTACAGCGAATCGTTGTCAGAATAAGGGATACCACTACGCTCACAGATTTGTAGACACTAGAAATGGAAACAATATTTTAGGTCACTAGGCAGAACTCATGCAAAAGCAATTTTCTCCATACTAATAGTGCCACCTCCTTTTCGGTCAGCTGTTTCCATTCCAAAACACTCCATGCGCCCATCGCAGGTGGCAGTTTTCATTTTATGCTGTGAAAACAGAGCACTTTGTTTTGAGAGAGATGATAGGAAATTCATTTTCCTGTCATAAACACTTTATTTACTGCCTTAAAAGCACCTAGATTCCCCATATAAATCTTTGTAAAATTTAGCTCCATTTCCTGTAGGTTTATTCCTGAAACATCCCTTACTCATTTAAACCCATTTCTCTAACTTGGGCACACTGCTCTTAATATTAATTAAAATTTATTTGCAGAAAATCCAAATCAGGCTTTTAAGATTTGGCTCTTGAAGTGGTGGAGAGTGTTTCTCATTGGAGCGGAGCTTCATTTTCTTTATAATTTCGCTCTCTAGAAATGCTCACTTTGGCTTTCCTGAGTGTTCCAGCCAAACTGTTGAGCATTGTTTTGCCATGTAGTCAGGTACCCCACATACACCTACCTGCATCCTAGGCTCAGGACAATCACTTTTGTCAATCAGAAGGAAATAATTTCTTTTTCTTTTGTTCAATAACGTCAACTTAAGAAGTCAGCCTTGTAATCTGGATGTTCCTGTTGATTTTTCCTTTCCCTGCCTGCAGTTCTTAAACACCTCATCCAGTCATGAAAACCTGAACCTGGACAACCCTGCGCTAACTTCCACGCCAGTGTGTGGACATAAGATGGCTGTTACCACGCCATTCCAGAGGGACCAGACTTTCAAAGCTCAGAAGGAAAATCATGTGTAAGTCTGTTGTTATCACGTTGTCTTGTCGGATTCACAAGGGTTTGTTTCTTCAGGTCTGCATGCAACCAATGCTGGGTCACTGTATGCTTCCTGCAGAGTTATTTGCTAACACGTTCAGATTTTTCTCAGTTTGGAATACAACTTCCGCTTCATAACTGTGGAAAACTCATCATTTTTTTAAATAAAGCCATTCTACCTTATCGCAGTTAAATAGACCAGAAAAGCAAAATGGATTGTAGGATTGTAGGAAAATAGTTGTCCGAGTCTTACAGCAGCCACTGTATGCACGTATTTCTGTAAAGAGGTAATATTTCCAAGCATGTCCCTTTAAAGTTTTTTCCCCTTTTTTAAAGTTTCAGAACTCCAGCAATCAAGAGGTCGATATTAGAGAGCTCTCCAAGAACACCCACTCCATTCAAAAACGCACTTGCAGCTCAGGAAATCAAATATGGTCCTTTGAAGATGCTGGTAAGAAGGAAACAATGATAAAAGTTGCTTTGATATTAGTGCAGAGGGATGTTCTGGGACTTGGATATAACGTTTCTTCCTTTCAGCCTCAAACTCCGACTCATCTTGTAGAAGATCTGCAGGACGTTATCAAGCAGGAGTCGGAGGAATCTGCAATAGTGGCTGGGCTACATGAAAGTGGACCCCCTTTGCTGAAGAAAATCAAACAAGAGGTAAATCTCAAACTTACCTGAGGCAATTTAATTCAGCACTCTTTGCTGAGAAACTTATACCAATACGTTTTCTGTTTAATAGCTGTGTCTGTTTTCCTTTCATGTGAGCCCCAAGATCTTAGTGTCGGTTCTATATAGTATACTAGGCATGCCTAATTCATCTCCCATTGATTTCCACAGAAGTCTTTCTGCTGTTTTCAGCAGGGGTTTGCTTGGGCCGTTCTAATGCAGTTTTCGTTTGAAACATAAAAAGAAAAAAAATTAGACAGGAATTTGGATTGAATCTTTCTAATATTGGTGAAAACTATAGAAGAACCCCACAGGGACCAAGCTCCATGGCGTGACTTAGAAACTTGGAACATTTGAGGACATTGCATTATATTACTTTGTCACTAAAGTTCTAAAAATACATATATTCTCAATCCTTTCTAGGGGATTAAACTCCTGAATACAGACAGAGCACTGAGTGCAAGTATTCAAAGTTTTATTAGGTGGGGATTTTTTTGAGAACCTTGAACTTTTTTCTTCTGCAAAGAGCAAGGGTGCTGTAAAAGACAGTACTGTAAAACATGCATTATGCACGGCTGTGAAGAATATTTATTCAATTTATTAAGCAACTGACAGATAAATCTCCTTCTGGTCAGCAAAGTATTGGTTTTTATCATGGTGCTTTTCCTGCTTTCAGGTGGAGTCTCCAACAGATAAAGCTGGAAATTTTTTTTGCTCGAATCACTGGGAAGGAGAAAACCTGAACGCACAGCTCTTTACACATGCGTCTACTATGGAGGATGTGCCAGTAAGTGCAAGTTTTCACACCACCAAATGATTTTTCTGTTTTACATCCCTGTTCAGTTCTTAAATGCAGGAGAGAAAATATTTTGTCTGACCTTCCTCACGAGTGGGCATTATTCATTATGTCTGCTTCGTTTTCCCGTATTAAGCAGAAGAAGCAAAATCCCACACTTAATTAGATCACTGTAATGCCTATTGAAGGTAGCAGAAGCTGCAGTCATTGTGCAGCCCACAGTCTTTGTAAAGAGCCTATGCGTGGAGGATGTCTGCACCTGTGTATAGAAATGACTAGGTCACAGAGTTAAAACTGCTAAAAGAAAGAGAGAGTCTGTTTTCGTTTGTGCAAAGGAGACCTTGCATAAGCAGGGTTGCCTTTGCTTCGCTGGGACTGTTCGGTGTTGCTGTTAATTCTTGCACTTGGGAGCTTCACTGAATGAAAAATGTTCGCACATGCCAAGTCTTCTGCAAAGCCAAGTCCCGGGGACACCAGGCGGAGGTCCGCTCCCAGGCTGCGCGCTCCGTTTGTGACCATGCCCAGCGTTGCACCCTCTGCATTCAGGCTGAATTTGCTTTTAATATGTTTGAATTCAGGTTTTTCTCTTGAGTTACTGAAAACCGTTTGTGTTTTTTTTTTTTCCCTCTTCTTTTCCTGTTCAGAACCTTCTTACCAGCTCTATTTTAAAGATGCCTGTGTCTGAAGAGGATGGTGGTTTTCACAAAACATTTGCAGTACCTAGGAACAGGCAACTAGCTAGTCCTCTGCAGGTAACTATTCTCTGATAAAAATACCCTTTCTATATAAAGACACATATATATATATATATATATATATTGCTTTCTCGCAGACTAATTTTAAATTTGGAGTGTGGAATAATGAGATGTTAAGATGAATGTGGTTGAGGATCTCACTTTACCTGTGGAGCTCAAGGATGTGGAGGCTGCAGCTGTGCCAGGAAGCTAAACAGGGCAAAGCCCCGTGCGTGGGGCACGGTAACTCAGCTGGCTCCAGTGTTAAATTGGTAGGACCGAGAGTTAACGCGGGGCAGAGCCTTTTGCCTGTAGACTTCTTGCGGGTGGCTCGGCTGTTCTGGAGAGCAGGGAAGCTGAGGGGTGTGGCGGTGGCCGGAACTTGTCGGTGGCCTCGGGGTGAGACCAGAGACGCTGGCACTGCCTGGCTGGCCGGCACAGATGTGGTCAGTATTGCCTGTCCGGCCAAGCACCAGGATGGCCTTTCCCTGAGCGCAGGCTGAGGTGGCACCAGAAACGTGATTGCAAACGGTGGTCTGAAGGGGCCTTGTAATGCTTATGGCCAGTTGTACATCTCGGGATCTCTGAACTGAATTAAATGTGCAACTCTCTTACTGTAAGCCACATGTGAGCCTGGGTTTTACATATTTATGCTTTTTCCAAGTGTTAGCAAACACAGACATTTGCTGTACTTTCAAATATAGCTGTTACGCAGGGCCTGATCCGAAGTCATTAGCAGCCTCTTTGTCAACCCTTGTGGACAGAAGTCATTCAGAGAGCGAAACGCAGTGTAGATAATGATCAATTATCCTTCCACCACAGCCCATATTTTTGAGGTAGATGAATAAGTGATTTTATATCCCTTCTCCACACGGGTGAATTGAAGGAAAGTGTCTCATTCCCCAGGGTGAGTCACTGTCAGAAAGGAAATTATAACTCCACAGTTCCTGACTTTCAGACGGATAGTCCACATGGCTAATCCTTTCTTTCCTCCCTCTTTCCAGAATTTACATTAGGGGTTATTTCCAGTAGGAAGGAGTGAACAAAACCTGGTTTTGATTAAGCATCTCTAGCCGGGCATTATAAAGTGAGATATTAAAATTTCACACGTGTCCCCGTTTGGCACAGTTTGCCGTGGAGTAGGTTTCTATTTTGCACTGCAGAATCATTGGATGAAAAGCAGCGTGGAGAGCGGGGGCTGTGTCTCCCCTCTGCATGGGGGTGTCTGTAGGGGCCAAAGACTCGCACTCCCTCATGCTTATTTGCACCTTTCTCATGAACCGCGCTTCTTACTGCACCGTGGTCGATGGCGAAGGGGAGGGTTTGAAGATCCACTGCCCCTGGGTTAGGACAGTTATTTAGGGACTGAATCCAGACCCTCTCACGGCAAAGGAGCTGAGGGCTCCAGCTTTGCGGGGGTTCGCTGGAGCTCCCTGGCTGGTGCGTAGGAGGTGGCTGGTGGTCCCGCTGCCTTGTCAGTGCTCTGACGCCTGGCCATGTCCCCCAGCCAAATTCTGGGCTTCTCCCTAGATTTAGAGCAAAATTTTCAGGTAGCTAAAGAGAGTATGTTGTGGGTTGTCCTGTCAGCGGTAGTTGCCTGCACTCTGCCTGTAATAAAACTGGAGCATCTGAGGTGCCCGTAAAATAGGATCTTTTGATCTTTGGCGTAAGTGTGTTATGTTTCCTGCTATCTAAGAATAATTTCTTTACAAGCTGCTGTAAATGAAAGGGCTTGTTTAACCTTCTGTCCTTACTCACGCTGATTTTGTTCAGGAAGTTTACACGAATCAATTTGTGGGCTGTTCTGGATCCCGTTCTTCTCCTTGGTCAGGAAAAGCCTTTAATTTTGCATGTTAAAAGTCAGGTATTCTCATTGTTTGGATAAAGAGGACTTTTCCTTAAGTAGGAACTGAGTTAAAAATTAACTTCCCAACTCATCTCAGGGTTTAAAATATGCTGAACTGAAAGAAAAAGCAGTTGTTACAAGCCCCCAAATGAGTACTTAGTATGCAGCTTCTCGGTGAACCAGTATGAAGGTAAAATTATTCTCTCTGCCAATGAAGAAACATTGAATGTTTTATCTGAAATGTAATCCTAAATGAAGAAAGAGGCTAGGGGGGTTTTTGTGATGGTGGCACAGATAGCTTTTTCAGTATGCAGTACAGACTTTTTATAACAATGTGGTCTGCTGATCAACAATGCCGAGAGCTGCGCTCTCTGATTTGGACTTGGTGTTGCGGTTAAAGGGGAGAATCTGCTCCATCCCTGGTAAGGCTGCTTGGCTTCACGTCAGAAGAGAACATGGCCCCAGACAGCTCAGCAAGAACACACGGGCTGGCTCTGTTTCACAGCAGAAACTGCTGCTGCGCTGCCCTAATGCTTCTTCCCCTCCATCCCGCTGGAGCCAGACGTCTGTGATGAGGACACAGCGTGTCGAAAGGGTGCAAAGCGATTGAAAATGTTGTCATTTGCCCTTGATTTTGACTGGTAGCATTTTGTACATGACTAGCTCTTATAGCGTGTTCTTATGCTTTCTAGTTTATAGTTTGCTATCTTGCCCACATACATGTACCCACGCACAGACCCACACACAAACACTGGATTAAAACCATTGATTGCATGCGGGTAGACATGAAACACCAGGGAATGCATCTGGGTGAAATTTAATTGTGTCTGCGTGTGTTTACAGTGCTGTTAATATTTTGGGCCTGACCCAACCATTTTTAGTTAGGCAAATTCTCATTGACTTCAGTTCAAGTAAGAATTATAGCACTCTCTGCACCTTGGGATGGAGGGGGAAGAGAGAAAGGAAGAGAGCACTAAACTTTTTTTCTTTCCAATGTGCTTTTAATATGCTTGGTTCTTAAAATTCCATTTTCTTTTAAATTTGAACTCGCGTAAGGGGGAGATAGCCTGCTTACCAGCCTGCAGTATTTTTCATTGCTTTAATAATTTGCACTGCGTTTACATAAAGAAAAAGATATTTGACTAGCAATAGGCTCACCAAAGTGCCTGACTACTGACTGTTTTGCTGTTAAGTTCCGAAGAAGGCCAGAGTAACAAATGTTCAAAGCAATCCTTGAGGATATTTTTTGCTGCATTTTGGACACACGACTGATCATATGCAACTTAGTAAATAATAGTTGATGACCATATCAGATAGCATGATATGATTCACCATGACTTAGAAGGAACAGCACGTTGCGTCATTAGGGACATGAGGTCAAGTAGCTGCGTATACCTACACTGGGAATGTGATGGTATCACTGTTGCACTAAAGCAGTGGGAGAAAGAGTCCCCTTAGACCCAAGAAGAGTTTGGCCTTCATCCTCATTTGACCCCTTCATTAAGTCTCTGTAAAACGTTGGATATAAAGGCAGCTGTGTATAGGATCTTTCCAGCAAGGTATGAAGGTTCAGCCAGCGCTTTATCCTGCGTGGCACAGATAAACCCCGCACAGTTGTGTGTTGGGTATTCCCTTCCCGGCAGGAATAGGAGATGTCTCACCCGCCCACGTGTTGCCTTGGGGTGGAATTACTCTTACACTCCATTGCATGTGTCCCAAATACTTCTGCTTTATACTGGGGGAGTTAGTTACAACCTATATTTTTTCATCCTGTATTTTTGTCACTCAGACGATACTTTGTTTCACTGTAGGGACATTTTGGCCTCACTAGGAAGTTTTTCAGGGGTTAAAATTTTGGGATAATGTATGAAGCCCTTATTGAGGCAGGCTGATGATCTGTACTAAGCATCTGCTTGAATAGTGCCTCGTAAGAGCTTACGTAAAAACTCTGTTTCTAGCCGTTCCTGTGTAAAAGTTGTTTCATTTCACATTATGTTCCGTAGCCAATCAAACAAGTAGCAGTACATAATACAAACTATCCTAACATAGACATTTTAGCAGATAGAAAAGTAGGCTAAATCATAGACCATCCACCTAACCCTGCAGGCTATCAAAAGACACCATGAAATGGAACCTTTTGAGAAAATGGAGCTGCTTTGATATCTTCTTCCCCCAGTAACAAAGGAAACAACACAAGGTAGAAGCCCTGCAAGCTAAAGAGAATGTTCTTCAACCCTTAGCTCCTGTCACTTTCCATTTTTTAACCACAGACTGACACGTTTCAGCTCGAATTTCCTGACTTTCAGCGGTTTGTGTAACCATTTTCTTTAAAGAGCAAGTTTAAAGGATTTTAAAACAGTTTACTTGGTTAACCTTTTCAAGAGCGTGAGCCATCGTTAAGCTTAAATTTCTCCATTTAAAAAGTGAACCATGGAATTTCATATGCAGCTGCTTGTCGGACAAAACGTATAGGCGAGGCAGCACGCTGTCCTGCAGCAGCAGACTTTCTCTGGCTTTCCTCCACGGGTTTTTTTGAGGCAAGAATATCCCAAAGTCTCATGCTCTTATTTATTTAGTGAAGGGAGAGGAGGAAGCACGCTGTGCTCAGGTCCTGGGAGGTTTAAGGTTTGCACAGCAAGGAAATGTAGCCTTGCGGGTTCCCCTCACTTGTGGCGTCCCTTCACTCGCCAGTGGCTGGCGTGTAGGGGAGCTGTGCTTGGCACAGTTGAGGCAAGCAAAAGGAGGGTGGAAGTTAGAGGTCAGTCATGGCATGTTTTCCTCCCTGGGCAGCAGAATTTAGGTTGCAAGCAGAGCAGGAGTTACAGCTGCCCCAAGCAGGCAATGATCTCTCAGAAAGAAGAAGGGACTTAACTGTCAGCCATTTGCAGCAATGCCTTCAGTTACTTAAGGACAAAAGCAGAAACGGACTGAATATCCTAATGTGAGTCGCAGGTGCTTAGTCCATTTCTGTATCTCCCCCATTAATCTTACTTGGAAAGCTCATATATCTCCAAGAGAGTCCCGTCTTAGTAAGGGCTTCAGGGTTAAGCTCTTAAAAGCGCCACCAAATAGCTCTTTCTAGCCCTGGTATCAGGCTTATAATAAAAGGTGAAAAGTTGGACCATCTTACTGTCTCACATTTAGCAAGCTGTATTCCTGAGCAACTGGGAAAGCCCCAGAGTTTAGGAGAAGGCCGTCCCATGCCCCAGAGGAGAACTAGCAACACGAGCAGAAACAGCGCTGTGCCTCAGCAAATGAAGTAGAATTCATTTATGGTCACTTGAATATTTAATTAGTCTTTGCTATCGGGTCTTGATAAATAAAAGGGCTCCTGTTGGTTCTGCATCCTAACAGAATAGAAAGCCATATGATTCTACATGATACCCATCATATTCTGCTAGGAAATTGCTTTGTTGAGGGCTTTGATTGTTCTGCTGTTTCAGAACGAGAACTGCATTTCTGTTGCACACCGCCTTTTCAGCGGCACGTTCTGCAAATTATCCATACTGTGTAATCTAAGGGAAAACTGGCAAGAAATCCAGCTTTTTGCAGTAGAGAAACATAAGATACCTTCTACTAGTCTAAGCCTTCAGAATATTCTAACCATTTTCGCTTTTTTTGGTTTTAAATGCCAGCACAACTTGGCTAAATTACTGGGAACCTATCTAACACCAATAACTTTGCTGGAGTTGCTGAAGATACCTGCCAGCATAGCGGAGATTTAAAATCTATCTTCTAACACAGCTCTTTTCCCAGAGATTTTTGCTACGCTTCTGTCAGTTTGGAGAGGTCGGTCCTGCAGGACTGCAGCAGCGTTTGGTTTTGGCATCCACTCCTGCCACGCAAGGTGTCGTAAGGCAGGAGCTTTCTTAAGCTATGCAGACAGCACATGAAAAGGCAGTCCAGGCTCCAAGTGCAGAAGGACTAGTTCTGTTAGAAAAGCACCTTTTCACAGTCTTTTTTTTCCTTACTCGGGTCTGTTTTCTCTAGACGGTCCAAGTTTTCATTTAAAGTGCTTTAACTGGATATCCCAGTTACAGCTTTGACAGTTTGTTTACAGTTCGCGTCTGCCTGAGGGCAGTTGAAGGCACGTTACAGGAGAAGTGAGGTAGTTTTGCTGCCAGGAAAAGGATGTGCTGGTAGGATTACTGAGGTAAAAAAAAAAAAAAAAAGAAGCGCCAGGGAGAATGACATAGCTGGAATTGTACCATGGGTCTGTAATTTTATCCTATGGGAACTCATAGTAGTATACTGTCTTCTCCGCCCCACTCCCTGTTTTAACTTAAAGAGAGGAAACTGTTGTGTGTGGAAGAGAAAAATACAGCTGGAAGCACTGGCTGAAAAGGCTTAAATTCTTCTAATTACAGCAAAACTAAGAGTAGTCTCCCACTTTTTGAGGCAATGAAAGAAAAAAAGGAATGAATTGTACTGCAGAAATCCCTTTCCCCATTGATTAGGGTTTTAGGTGCCAAAATGAACACCTCACTCTTAGATGGCTGAATTTTTTAAGTGGGACGAGTCCACTGAATCAATAAAAACGTGCCCACTGAGTTCAGTGGGGTTTGGGTCAGGCCTTTTGGCTTCTAGTGACAAAGCTTTTGTGTTTCCATCCATTGATTGGCAGAGTTGGACCTTTAAATGTGATGGGATGTGATCAGAGATGCACTGGGAGTTCTGCAAAAGGAGTGGTCTGACTTGGGTTTCCGTGCTGTTTTCCTCCATGCCTCCAGCTTTCTGCCTGGATGTCTTCTTTTTTGATAGGTTTGCTAAGGGCTGCTTCCCACGGGGAGCTGCCACTCTCCTGTAACAGAGCCCCAGCAATACTTGCTGCGATGCTGGCGTGGAGGGAGGCGTTGTGCTTCTCCCTTATTTCTAAGGGATCCAGGAGCTGCGTGTGCCCAGACCCTCGGGCAAGGCGCCCTGCCTGGGTCGTGGGACCTGGCGCGTGCTCCCTACCGAGGAGGGAAGTAAAACTTCTCGCGTCGGGATGACTTTCGCACGTGCCTCCGGCGCTGCGCTGCAGGGCTGGCAAGGCAAAAGGCATTGTGCTTTGTTTGGTGTTGGCTGCTGGGGGCCAAGGCTTCAGACCGAAAAAGTTTATTAAAAATACCCACTTTAAATGTTATCTTAGTTCCCCAGGACAGAGTTGAAAACCGTCTTAGTAAATATACTGCCTTAGTGAATATGCTACTATGCTACTTCGGGTCAAACTCTGCTTTCGTTACTAGAGCAAAGCTCTCCCACCCGTCAATGAGACTGCAAAGTTAGTTTCTTTTTATAAATTTGTCATAAGAGGTTTTAAAAAAAAAAAAACAACAATGTATTTCTGGGAAAATAATGCAAGGGTCAGAACTCTGTGGGGAGATAGTCCCCTGCTGTCTCTACAGCAAACCTCGAGCCTGTTGTTTTGAGCGGGCTGGAGTCAGGGGGTCCAGCTCATCCTCCTGCCGCTTGCTGGCTCCGCTGCCCGCCACTTCCCCGGGGCACCGGGGCAGCCGAGCCCGCCAGGGGGGCAGAGGGCTGCTGCCTGCCTGAGTGGCTTCTGCTGCGCTGACATCAGGTTAAACGAAGACCAGGCTTTCAGTGGAATGAGTGACGTGTAGCAGCCTGCTGAGATGTTGGAGATATCAGGGTACAGATTTATTATTTTTTATTTTCTAAGCACATGGCTGTTAATACAAAGAGCTCAGTGTAGATACTGACAATTAAGCCTAATTTATGAAATCGGGGCGCTCCTTGCCTGAAGTTACTTCTGTTTTTTTTAAAAACTGACACACTGTGACAGATGGACTTTTCCTTACATGTTTTCAGTTATTTAAGGGCCTGCTGATCTCAGTTCTAGACCAGGGCATTGAAGCTTTGAGGGATCACAGGGGAATAGTGGTTGGACACATATTTTTGTCCTTTGAAATGATGGATATTCTGGAACTACCAACTGCTTTTGAGGTGTACAGACCAAATCTGACTTCTAAGTAAAACTGATGGCATCGTACCAGGCATTAATTTGGTCCCTGATGCAAATACCTCTAAAACAACAGGGTAAAACATTCACAGGTGCCCAAGTCCCACTGAGGATCAATAGGAGGCTGTAGGTTCCCAGCTGATGTAGGCACCTTTGAAAAAGTTACCCTGGAAGCTGTTGAACCAAAACATAAAAGAAGCTGTGGCATGTCGCATGCGTGTCTGTGGCATGCAGAAAGTATGTCACACCTGCTTTTTGGCTGTGGCCTGTGCCCCAGGCTGAGCCACAGCACAAGCTACACAGCCAGCCCAGGTTGAACCACTCTAGAAAAGAGGCGTGTGGCATGTTTGTTCACTCCACAGATGCAGCTTTCCCACAAAAAGCCGCAAAAACTTCATGATTTGAGGTTCATGACCTGGTTCTCCTTTGCACGGGAACTCCCGCTGAAGCTCAGCAGGAGTTTTGCAGAAGTTTACAGAGGACTAACATGCCCACCCTCATCTTGGCCATGCTTACTTATTAGCTGGTTTTGTCCCTTTTAGACTCTAAGACCTCCAAGGCAGGGAACCTTGGTCCCTCTGTTTGTACCAGTGCCCTGATTAGGGCACATTATGAGAAATTATCTGTATTTCATATGTCGCCCAGCCTTTTACTATTCATATGTCTAAGATAACAGTGTTTACAGGCAGAAGAGCATTCTCTAAACAGTCGAGCCAGAGGGTAATTTAAGGATCCTCTTGCACAGTTAGCTACTAGAAGGAGCAGCATAAGGAGTCATGGGCATGCTGGGACAGTTCTGCTCTTAGCAGATGGTTTGCAGTCCACTAATTATGCTTCGCACAGTGTCCTAGGTGTTGGGAAGGCTTTGGCCATCTCGTTGGGCAACGTAGGTCTTGAAGTGCAAAGATGACTCTTGTGGAAAACAGAGGAAAATAGAGAAGGGTTTCTCCTGGCTTGTCTTTGTTGGTGGATCTTGGGCTTAGACCCTCTCGATATCCAACAATACCATGTTCCCCTGGCTGGCAGGCAGCTTTCCGTTAAGCACGATCTTCTGCGTTTTTGGACTGTAGGGTATTCATACAACTAGCTCTATATAATGATACAGTTTTGATTGAAGGCTTAGGGAATATCTCAATGTGGAAATGCAGACACACTGAGTAAGTGAAAGAGTTCAATAGAAAAAACAAATAAATATGTGTAAACGCATGTGTATACTGGTAAATTCCAGGAGCTTTGAAATTTCATTACTGTTATAGCTCAAGGCAATGAGAAACATCTCACGTGTGCAGCAAGTAAATAAATACAGCGCGCACAGCCCTCTGCAGATATGGTTATCTCACTTTAACATTATACTAAATGGTGTCTGTAACCTCCATAAATACCACAAGAAGTGAAATGGCTTACGCGATAATTAAAATGCTGTCTCTGCTGAGAATCGTCGTCCCTCCCCTCCGCACCCCGGCCTTTGCCAGAGGGGCGCTGCTAATAGGCACGTGCTAATCGCTGGGCACAGGTGAAAGCGGGTTGAGCGCGGGAGTTTTGGTTAGCTGTGGTCAGGCTGTCAAGGTTCATTTAGGGAAGGCAGGGGCAGCGTGGCTCCATTTGTGGAATGGAGTTTCGGCAGGAATTTGCGCGTGGTCATAGCGCTGACCATTGTAACTGCGGGCTTAGCCTGTCTGTGCCCTGTAAAGTCCACCTGCAAGTAAATTCTCTTTTTAGCCCTTCCACAGAAGGGAAGGATGAAAGGCAAGGCCATAGGTAAGGCCTCATAGAGAAGACACTGTTTGGGGGAGAAGTGGAGAGGTTTGGATCCTGGCTTTTGTGGTGTGCCTCTCTGCAGGTCATCTGGCCTGCCCACCCTTCCGGTCACTAACTGAGAAGTGGGGTGATGCTTTTTTGCCCGGCGTGCTGAGATTTCAGCTTCTCCGGAGAAGGGACGATGTCCTACTGCGTGTTCACGCAACACTTAATCGCGAGTGTGCCCGGCTTCAGCTGGGGCTACGAATAAATCACATGATGTTCACCCCAAATCTCTCTGCCTGCTTGTGATTTAGCATCTGAACAACGCCTGGGAGTCAGCGTCCTGCGGGAAGGTCGAGGATCAGATGGCCCTGACGGATCAGGCACGCAAGTACATGACCGCCTTCCCCACCCGGACTCTGGTGATGTGAAAGGGTCAACGGACAGAGAAGCATTATGGTTTTGAGAACACTTCGCCTCCGCTGGGAAATTCCTGTTCCTCGGCATGAAAACTTTTCGTGAATGGGAGAAGAGCCTATCTTTGTTGTGGTACAACAGTTGGGAGCAGCACAAAGTGCATTTAGTCACTCAGCATATATATATTCTTGTTGGATTTCACCCAACTTAAGAGGATTTTTTTTTTTTTAAATAAATGATACTTGCCTAAATTATTAGGTATAAGTTTGAATCAGTAATTAATGATCTTAAGTGCAGACTTATAATAAAGGTAATTTTTTTGTACTTTTTGAGATCAACCAGACCTAATACACCAGTATTGTTATTTCAGTGATGTGCTAGCCAGGGATGGGGTTTTGTTTGTTTCTTTTTTTATTGTTTTTATTTTTTAATAATAAAAGAGCAGGTACTCAAAAACAGATATATTTTAAATCACTGAACAAAACACATTGGTGTAAAATACCGAAGTGAAAAGCATTACTACAAACGCTAGTCTGTGCAAAGGGGGGAAACTGATCGAGATCGTGAATGCTCAAACATCCATGCCTCTTGAAGTACTCTTTCATTCTGTTATGGTTCTAGACCATTATCCATTGTGTGTTTCTGTTTGGGGGGTAATTAGCTTGCTTTAAAAAATATTACTGTATGAAACATAGATTTATGAGAAAAATTATATTTTTATTCAGTAATTTAATTTTGTAAATGCCAAATGAATACTGTGTTTTGCTGCTACAGACCTTAGTGTGTAGACATGCTGCTAGTGTAAAAGGAGCAGTAGAGCTTTATATGGAAAGAAAACAAATGTTGATGTTAGCTAATTGACTATGCACTAGCATTTCAGACCTTTTTATTTTAATTTTTTTTACATCGTTTATATTTTTTCCCCTTTTTTTATAAGCAATATTTTTGAACACTGTTCCTGGGAGACTTTTTTTTTTTTGTCTGAATGTGTTGTTTTGTTTCTCATTGGTTTGTAACAGCATGCATTGCACCTTCATACGTTTGGGAGAACACTGTCTTGTTCATGTTGTCTGTTTCGTTCCATGTCTAGCTAATTGTTCTCTAACTTGGGTCTTGTGTACCGAATCAGGTTCTTAGAAATACATGGTTCTTCGTACTGCCATACCAAATCTTTATCGATATGGCATAACACTGATTTTATTTTATTTTTTTATTGTTTGGGTTTTTTTATAACAGCCTCTGACTTTGCTGCCTTAATAGCATTTGGTGCAGCTTCATCTGCACTTAATTTTTTATACGACAATGTACTGCCTTGTAGATAAATAAAGTGTGTTCTTTTTTACTTAAACCCGAATGGTCTCCTAATCTTGTTTGTCTTTAGTGTTTTGGCGGTGTTGTTACAGGCAACAATCAAGCCAAGAAGTTTTTTTCCAGCACGCTTAGTTAGATAAGTAAGGAATAGAGTCTTGCACACCGGAGGTAGCCTCAACATCCTCCATCCTCACTGATTGCTAAGGAGGTGGAAGGAGCACAGCACAAGACAGTGAGTATTGAGCAGGTCGTGGGCTCGAGGCACGTCTCTGGTGACACCAAAGCCCAGGTCGAGGAACCAGAGTTCCCGGTGGGAACCTTGCTGGGCCTTTTGTGCAAAACCGCTCTTCTCCCCGAGCGCCGGCTGATTCATTGCCTTGCCCAAGACCATCAGATCAGGCACCAGCCGAAGAAGAGCAAAATGTTCTGGAGTGCCTGTAGTGCGGAACGGGTTGTTTTCACCTTTGTCTTAAGAAAGCAGAGGTGAGAATAGACGTTGAAACCTGGTGCGTTACGCTGCACAGCGAGTAACTGGGCAGACCTGCAGAGCCTCGTGCAGCGTAAGCGCTGAGGACATGCAGCCCCAGGAGTGCTAGACAGTAAAAGCAATTGCCAACAAAACAAAACAAACAAAACAAACAAAAAAAAAAGACAAAAAAGATGCAACCTGCCAGGAAAAAAAAAATTGCATTTTATTTAGTAGCTTGAAAATAAATTTTTTGCTGAAATTTAAGTTGATGCAAGTGCTTCAAAGTCAGACTGATACTCTTGAGAGCAGACTTCAGCTCCGTGAAGGAAGTAATTCTGATTTCCAGGCGTGTGCAGCCACCCCATATGGGCTGAGAGCCCCCAGATGTGCCTTCCAGTCCATTTTACTCCTTCCCTACTGGCCTAACCAGTCCCCCCAGCCCAAGCCACGCACCAGCCCTCATGCCTTGCTGTGCTTAGAAAAAGAGGAGCAAAAAGGCCTTTTCCACCTTCTGCAAGGTCCCTTCTGATGGGCTTCAGGCTTGCAGCACCAGAAGGGACTGGCACCTGCACCAGCCCCCTCAAAGTTCTGCCTGCGCTTCCCATCTGCTCCCATGTGGGGTTTGGGCTCTCCCCAAATGTCAGGGGGCTGGGGGGGGGTCAGCCCCCGGGTATTTTCGCAGAGGTTACCCCAGGCAGGATCCCAGCGCTGGGTATGGACGGCGGGGATGTCTGGGGGAGTGCTTGCCTGTGGAAAGGCTGCGGGCTCACGCCGTAAAAACGCTCGTGCAAGATGGGAGGGAGGACTGCGGGAATCGATGGTGTGCAACTTGGGAAGAGGGAAAGATCTGCCTTTGAGGCGTGCCACAGCTTAAGCAGCGCGCGGCAGCAAAAAAAAGGGGAAAAAGAAACACCAAGCTGACAACAGGTCTCCAAGGCAAAGCTCTTGCCGGGTAGGGCTGCAGCTGTAGCTGCACCGAGCGCGGATGAGTTTAAACAGCCGGCTGCTTATCCAGTGCCTGGTGCGGAGCAGTGCCGGGACACGAGGAGGCTCACCCTGCAGGTGTCCAGCATAAGGACTGGCTTTTTTTTCCCCCTACCCCTTCAGTTGCTTCAAAACTCCTTTTTAACATGCCAAAACCATTGCTATAAAATTGTCTTGTTGATGGGCACAGTCTGAGCTGATACAGAGGAAAATGTTTCTTTTTCCCCCTTTCTCATTTCACTGAAAATGCAAAACACTCGGTAGATTAAGGCTGATTTGCATATGTTTCTGCATGCATGTGGCGCTTAGCATGAGTGAAGGAAGAGGCTTTGTTTGAATGCTGCAGCCCAGGAACCTGATTATTTTTTCCCCCACCAATACTGGCTAAGTTTCCTTTGCAACAAAGTGCCACCTCCTACATGTCTTTCTCACACAAATATCCCATGTGACCATGCTCTGCTTACTGTCAGAAATCCACATCTTTCTTTCAGAGGTCCAAGAGAAGTCCTACCTGCCTGTTAAATTCCATCTTGAGCATCCGTCAGGCAGGACGTGTCCCAAGACAGGTCCATGTGAACGGTCTTGGCGATGGCTGGCCTTGCAGTGGCCCTTTGCACAGGTGTATAGCCATCCCGGGCCCATTTAAGCCTAGAGTAACCTACCAAAATGAAGGGAAAACAGGTTCAGTCAAGTTCTCATTTAATGGAGAGTAGATATTTGGCTCAAATTCCTATTAACCTTTTTCTTCACTGTAATTATAACTTAATAATGTTGTCAGTGGGAATTCTTTTGATTTCTGAAAAGAATTTAAATTATCATTTCAGCATGTGCCACTAATTAAAAATGAAGAGGCAAAGAAGCCAGGGCAAAAATAAAGGAAAGTACCAGAGCGTGAGGTGTTTCCCAGCTAGACCCGGTAATTCTCCAGCTCTCTATGCAGAGTCACAGGGGTTCAACGCCCGCAGGTCTGACCTATGTGACAGCTATAAGCTTAAAGTGAAAAAGTGCCAGAGCTTGGACTGGTTTGCGGAGAAACATTACAGCTTGAATAAAAGAGACAGGCTTTGTAGTTAGGAGGCAAAATAACAAGTCTGCTGAGGGTAAAGCGCAGAGCACAGCACTGAACATTCTATAGCACAGAGTGATGCTTCAAAAACTCCAGAAGAAAAGTTTGTTTTCTCAGTATTTGCGATCTTGATCCTCATCCAGGCCAGCTAAGTCAATGGTCACCAGCCCTTCCTCAAGCCTATGCAGTAGGTACATAAGCAAAGAGTCTTTCTGTAGGGTTGTGACTGTAGAATCATAATCGTCACCTCCTCTTACTCCTGCCACGTGTAATTGTGTTTCTACCTTAGCCCTGATTTGAGACAGCGGTGATGGCAAAGGGCAGAAAAAGCTCTTGCTCCTAGAAATATTGTAAATATTTGGGTTTGTGTTTTAAGTTTGTTGGCTTTTTAAAAAAAAAAAAAAAACACATGTACAAAATGGAAAAGAGCATGTTAAAAATATTTCAGTTCAGGAAAGAATGATTTTTGAGGCACTGGTCTGCATCTTGCTTGCCTCCTTGCTTCCTAGCAGGGGCGAACGCAGTCAATAGCTCAGATGTTGCTCAGGAGCAACAGTGGCATTTTGCCTGCATGGCCAAGGAAAGACACTGGCCTCATCGTCCAGTCACCAGGCTAATGTCTCAATTCGAACAGAAGTCATGTTTCCTGACCAAATGCACTTGTTCCCTTTGTTTGTCTCTTTTCTTTGAACTGGACTTCGATGCCTCAGCAGTTTTCACTGAAGACCCTGGTACCAGCATAAACTTGCCTGTGACTTTTTTGTTTTCAGTGGCTGATGCAGGAAAGGTAATTCATTATCTTCAGAGAGACCACCGAGGTCCAAATTCTGCCTTCAGCCATGTTTGCAAGCTGGCAGTGGTTATACACCTCATTGTTAAGGGCAGTAAATCTGCTATTATTTTTCCATAAATCATTCGTGATCAGATTGTTGGTTTTTTTACAATCCCTCTCGACACATGACATTTCTACAAGGCATTTTTCCAGTCCGTTTAAGTATCAGAACAGTTGGTGGTTTTTTTTAAATTTTTTTAAATGAGTCTGTGCTTCTCAGCCTGCATGGCTCCGCATTCACAGACTGGCTCGCCTTACACCCCAGGAAATTTCATTTCATGGGGAAGCAACCTTTGCTACTTGGTTAAATTACTACTCGTGGCTGCAGCTCCAAGACGCGCACCGCGCACACATCTGTCAGAGGAGCCCTCGCAAACGGCGAAGAAGAAAGTTTCAGGAAGCTCTCCCCAAATGGGTTTCTACACTAACCATAGAGACCACCTCTGCATCTCCCGGTTCCTGCTGGCCCAGCTGCGAGCCTGCCGTGGCCCTCCCGATAAAGTCAGCCCCGAGAGAGTCTTGAAAGGGTGCCTGCAGGTGTGCTTTCCTGCCCGCGCCTATCTCTCCCCGCCGCCTCTAATGTTTCATTAACTCTCTCATCAGCGTACATCAGCACGGGAGTTATCTGAAGGCGAAGGGAGGCCGTGACTATTTCAGCGATGGGTTTTCGGTATCTGTGTTCCTACCAGCTCAAGGCGGAGACCTCAGAGGCGCCGGCTCAGCCTTCCTGTGCAGATAAAGGCGCTGCTAGCCTGCACTGCCGGCAGGGAAATGGAAATCTGCGCGGGGCGATAGCTCCTACCTGCCCAGCCAAGCCTCGCTCCACCTAAGAATTAAATGCAGAAGCAGCCGTGGTTTGCTGCAAAGGCCCAAGATATCTTTCGGTGAAATAATAGAGATAAAAATAATGAAGGGATGATACTTTGCTTTTCTTTTCTGCTCTGCTCGTCCTCCTGGCCGTCTCCTCTGCCCTCCTAGCTGCTCCTGGCGGCTTCCGCTCCTTTTCACCAAGGCGTGCACCCCTGATGGGGTCTGGCCCAAACCCCGCTGAAAATTGCTTGAAAAAAGTCCCTGGCCTCCATGACATCAGTGAGCCCAAGCCCACACTTTGTCAGGGCTAAGGACATGGATCATTTCCCTGCCCAGTCAGGAGAAGCGCTCACAGTGGTGCTCTTGTTACCCTCAAGTTCAGGATCACCCTCACTGAAAAGCGAGCTCTGGTTGTATCTCAGGTAACATCCTCCGGTCAAGCCCCATCCATGCACAAAAGCCTTTCACTGGTGGTGATTTGCCCCATGCTGGGAGGCCCACCAGGAATGGGCAGGACAGACCACGTTAGGCTCGGCTTTGGCACCCTCTCAGCAGCTGCCCACCTGCCCAGGGTAGGGATGAGTTCTCCTGCTGCCCCATGAAGGTTCCGTGGTGGTATCCCAGGAGCAGCAACTCACGGGAAGGCCTCTTGAGCTGGCACTGACGCAGGCACACCCTTAACTTTCTCTAATCAATGAGGTTAGAGTAATCCTTTCCTCATCAACCTCTGATTTGTGGCCACATCCTCTAACAGAAAACCCATAACAAATACGAACGCAGTTCGTGTGATGATAAGGCACAGAACCAATGTGATAGTCGCCCCTCCATCACCGCTCTAAAAACCATCGCTTCCTAGTGCAGACTTTCTTTGCATCCAGTTGGCATGGCTGCTGCTTGGATCTCAAAAAAAGCCCCACTGCCACAAGAGAGGAGTCAACCTGACACACCTGCCCCATGATTTTGCCACAGGCATCGGAAAGCAGCAAACTCACTTACGTGATGATTAAAATAAGCCGCTCAATTTTTTTCCTTCCCATTGTTAAGCTGTCACTTCTGAGATTTGCTATGCTGTCTGTCTGACATCCAGAAAATACCTGCTACCATCGTCTCTGGCAATTGATCAATGGAGCAACTAGGTCTTTATGTGACAGCTTGAATGGATCGAATGTGAAATTTTAAATGATACCTCGGTTTGCCTTCCTAACTGTCAGAGTGGTAGAAGCTCTCCTTCCTTCCTCTTTAAGGCCCATAACGGACTTTTTTCAAAGGATTTCCAATAACAGAAATCTGCTTTTGTCTAGAGCACAGGAAGTGGTCCAGAAGGATCGATGTCCCAAACATGCTCCTGCACTCTTTTGAAGCTGATGCTGAGGATGCTACATCTTCAGCCTTGCTACGCCAATGCGGGTTTTCATACCCTAATCCAAACATCCCAGCAGAACCAGGCTTTGTGGAAGAAGGAGAGCCCTGCTGCTACACGGGTAGGTTTGGACTTACCAGATCTCTCTTGGCTGTGTACACAGGCTGGCCAAGGTCACCCAAGTCCTTGAATCTCCTGAGGAAGTCTGCCTTCATTAGACAGCTGCTGCAATTCAGCAAAAGAGAAGCATTGACTTCCCTGGGAGGTGGTGATTTTCCTTCACATTTACTTAAGTAGGTGCATGCAAATATATCCATGTATCTTTCTATACATTTACTTATTCTATTAAAAATAAAGGAAGGATATTTTACTGAGGAGGCCCAAGTCCCAACCAGCATTCTGAATCTATCACAGGCCGTATATCATGTGCTTGGGTCTTGAAGACTCTCGGCCACCAGACCAAAATCGTAAAAGACAGAATTCAGACAAACATCAGACTCCACGTTCAGAAAAAGAGAAAACGATCCAAACAAGAGATTGCTGTGAGAACATCTTCTGTGATGAGAACTGAAACTGCAAGTCACTGGTTTTCATTGAAAGCAATGCAACCAAGAGTCTGAAATCAGTCATGTCCCCTAACTGATGAGTCGTCTGAAATCTGCCACCTTCCAGAACACATGGATCCTGAGATCTCTCAGCTTCCTCATTTGTGATAGCAGATTTCTATAAAAGGGTATTTCAAGATCGAAATCAAATTAATAACAAAAAAGGCAGCGTGGAGAAAAACACACACTGAAGTTGTCTGAGGCGTTTTCTTTTCACCGGTGTATAATGCATTAATTTTTAAATGTATGTCGCAAGTGATTTCACACATTTATCTTAGAAGTTAGGTTGTCAGAGGTTTGTCCAGATACACTGCAGTTTAGAGTTGACTGGACTTAATTTCACAATGGTGTTTTAACCTAATTCTTCCATGCCTGATGCAAGAGTTTCCAGCCAAGTCAATGGGAGTAATCATGTGAATAACACACGCAGGTTTCGGCCTGAAAATCCCTACCACCCTCATTTGTGGGTCAAGGTTGGTCTGCTTGGGGAAAAGCACAATGCAGTGCCAACAGTGAATGGCCTTTACATGGTCCATTTCCGAGAGATATAATGATACCACCAAACCACCAGGACTGTATGCACGTAATGAAAAGTGACAATGCAGTCATTTGTGAAGGATATAAGACAGCCATGGTAGTTAGGGCAACATTTGCATAATCACATTAACTTTAAGGACCTACTTTAAAAGTGACCTAACAATGGCTGTCATTGTTTAAAGCCACAGCTGTCCATGCTGATCGGACAACATGCTTGGTCAACTTGTGTCGCAGCCATCTTCTTCAGGAGGATTTAGAATGTTTGACTGAAAAAATCGTGGGCTCCAGGACATCCTGTGAATGTTTGGCCTCCCATCGTGGTTCAGCTATCTGGGAATCCATGGCTTTCAGAGCTGCGCAATTGTTGCATTTTCGTTGGGACTGATGTGATTTATTACACAGATTTATTTTTCAGAATTGTTCATCAAGGTTGTGTGAAAAAGCACACATAGGTTACCTAGTAGCTGCTAAGAATATTACAAAGTACGGATAGTCTGAGCACGGGTTGTTTTAGGCTTGCGCGAGTTACTGCTAAGATTTGAAAAAAATTAGAACTTGTACTCCAGACGTGACACTTCAGCCACAGGTTCCTTCTACACTCATGGAAGAGTGAACCATTTTCATCTCCATACGTGCCTTGTACAATCATCCTCTGATGCAAAATTCAGCCGAAAATGTACCGGGCAAATGTTCTTCAGTAGAAAAATATTTACTTAAATTATCAACACATTTCAGGGTAGTTGACCATATGCAAAGTTCTGATGAAGAAACCAGACTCTTCTTAGCTAAGATTTCGTTTTCTTGTTCTCATTTGTTTTAGAAAGGCAGCCTTGTCCACCCTGAAAAACATGTTTATTTTAAGTATTTTCAGGATTCTCAGACAAGCAAGGTGGTAGTGGATTAGCTGCAGGGAACTCAAAGTTTCAGTTAGAGTGTGTCTTCTTTGAATAACACTAACCACAGGTAGGAGAATGACTAGAGCACAAACTCTAGACTGGGAAACAAATAAAGAGAAATATCGAAGAAAAAAAAGAAGTCATAGCAAAAACGGTTCAGCCCTTTCTGAGAATGAGGTTGAGGAAAACTGGTTTCTCCTTGCCCTGCTAGGCCTAGTTAGCATAGCTGCTAGCATGAGTCCGTGAACTTTAACTGACTTTTTTGTTTTGCATTGTATATACCTGTGATTAAAAATCCATTTAGGCTCCCCACTGTTATTTGGTTTTAAACCATGATACCCAGTTAAAATATTTTTACATCGCTTTCAATTAAGAAGCTTTCCTGCCTCCATGCTGTGGATCAGGGACTTGAAATTTTACGTGACAGTGTCATTTGTGACTCTTACTCCTATGAAGAACCGTACAAATTTGACAAAGTCACACCCTCTGAGCATTTCATTTGGCACAGGAGTACCAGAGGCTCAACCCACTTTGGCGACTCCACTCCTCGCAGACCCCCCAGGCAGCACGCACCGGCCATTTGAGGCTCAGGGGGCTGTAGCTGGCCATCTGTGACTGCTCCTCACCCTTGAGGACCGGTGTGGTGTCACAGTGGCTCAGCTCAGCTGCCTCAGCCTCTAAGGGGGCATCCTGCTGCCCCTTGCTGAGCCTACATGGGAAGAAGGAGATTACCTGATGCGAACATAGAGGGACGCAAAGCAAGGTGGGGGCAAGTTGGAAGCAATGGGACCTACTGCCTAAGAGCCAGATGTAAATGTGTGTGTGCACACACACAAATGTGTGTAATTAAGATTAGTATTACAATGCATATACAGAAAATTGGGGAGTACGGGGAGGGTGAATTAATTGCATGGAGGACCTCAATTCTGACTCCCTCAACTTTGAAGTACTGCACTCCCGAGCCTTAATGATCGTTTAATTTATACTTTAAATGATAATTTACCTTTTGATTATTCAAAAGATGGGCAACATTTTACACCAACACTTTACATTCAAGCAAAGTAATTGAAAAGATGCAAATGCCTTTAATGAACAGATACGCAGAATGCCATTTGGAGTCAAGCACAGGTAAAGAGAACAAGCATAATTAATATAGGCAACGCTTCACTAACCACACCGTTATTTATATTTTAGGCACTTAGTTCATCATAAGGATCGGTATTCTTTCCTCATACTTGTAATATGAACGTATTAAGGCTACTGGAATAGTTCAATAGCATTACAAGAGAACTGCAGATAGAACAAAGATAGGGATGAGCTCTGTGAAACTTCTTCAGAAACACCTATGCTGTTTCAGTACTTGTATACTGCTTCAATACTGCATAAACCCCTGTACTTTGGGAGGAAAGAAAATATATCTGCATATCAGTTAGACTCACGTAGATTTCCCACACCGAGGACCGTGTCAGAGGTGAGTACTGTTGAATGAAAAAAATGCAATGGTTGTGCAGTACTGGCTTCTGACAGTCAAAATCAACCTTTTGCAGGGAAAATGATGTAGCACCTTCATTTGATCTTATTTCAGGTGTCCCAAGAACTATGGGGGTCCCTTTATCTTAAGTCAACGTCAGGAGTCATTACGTAATTTTTACTTTTGGAGATCAGCATTGTGCTACTCATACGCTCCCATGGATTTGGTTATTACTGGATGCAGTTCTATTGCAATGAGTTAATCATGTGTTTCATGGCACAAAAAGTCTTGCATAGGTTTGTGCGGGGATCCCGGACTGAATGGACATTTTTCAGTATGGCAAGGATGACATTAGTAGCCCTGGGACTTTGGTCTAGAAAAAAATCTTGATATTTCATAGGAGAGACCAAAATGTGTAAAGCTCTAAGGGATGAACTAGGCAATCCATTAATGTGCTCTGTCAGTGGAGTACCAAACCCCTCCTCATCGTCAGACATGTCCAGTACCACCTATCAAGAATATTTCTGCATTCACACTGTAAACCACACGTGACCAGATGCCACTCTCAGCACGCCCTCACAGACAAGTCCATTCAATATAGGCTAAACCCAAAGCTTTACCAAGTGAAAGGCTAACAGCAAAACAGCGTAGCATTTAACCCAGGCCTTTGCTGCTAACTCGACCCATCCAAAGTCAGTACATCTAAAAAGGAAGCTCTCTTCAGAAAATCACGTTTGCCTTTCAGGCTCAGCCCATTTGAGGTAAAAACTTGCTCATTTGTATAAGCAACCAGCATTCGCTTTCCTCAGTCATCACTATTTGCTAACAGATTAGAGTATTTAAGGTTTCAGCTCCACCATTTTTCACAGACTACACCACTTATCCTAAACGCATGTCTGCATTGAAGAACAATTTGAAATTATGTCAAATATGAGCTCATAACAACATAAAATTGCCTATTTATGAATAGCACCTATGATAAAAAGTATAAACTGTAAACGTTACATCAAATTTAAACCGTTTGTAAGACAACAATTAGCTATTACTTATACATCTGGCTGTAAAACGAGGCATACGAATAGCATTGTAACTGCTTCATGTAACTCTACAAACCAAAGAGAAATAGTAAGTCGTTTATCTTAGTGATGTCAATATTCTGCCAAACATAAGATAAAACCGTGGAGTGTGGATAGAGAGTTCAGAAACCCATTCAAGCACCATGCAACATGCACGTTCTCATCAGGTAGCAGAAAAGGTGACTCATTTGCAGCAGAGTAAGACAAGGCTTATAGGGAGAGCAATAATTTTATCAGACTACCTGATACAGCTTCTTAGACCAATGGTTGAACTAATGCAAAGATACTACAGACTTTGATTTCCTTTGTAGCAGATAACAGAACCTCACTTGCACTCTTAGGTAATCACAGCTACAAGAGCTTTCGTTAATTACATGACACACACGGGACAAAGTGATGTCCCATGACTGAAACTACTGGTGCAAAAAGAGCATTGGCATGACCCTCCCACACAAAGTTAAATGTGGCATTAACATGACGTGTTAGAAAGTCCAAATATCACAGAACACGTAGGAGCACACTAAACCAGGTAAGATCCTTGGTTCAACTATTATCCTGTTTTGCCTTACACAGCAGACGGTGTTACCCGATGCTGCAGAGACAGGTGAGATCTATCTGCAAACCAGCTAAGTATTTTCTGTGGCGGTGGAGAAGAGGGAAAGCCATTCTTTTTGGGGTACTGCATGTCTCACCATGTGAGATTTTGTTAATCTTTTTTAATACCAAACGCTATTTTGTAGCCAGCTGCCCATATTATGCACATAAACATACACTGCTTAAAGACAGATTAGCATGAGGAGGTCATAGGTGGCTCAAAATAAGATCTAAAAAACCCCCAGCTACCTCCTCCACAGCCCCCACATATTTCATTGCAATATACATGTGGGTTCTTTTCAGCTGCTGCAACTCGTTTGTCTCCATTTAGCAACTTCTGTATTTTTTTCCTCTTTTTATGGCACTTTGAAGGTGTGGGTTTATAGAGCAGTGATGTAAAACAACAATCTTAGAAAACAACCTAAATTAAGCATCTGTTCATGTCATTGAAAAAAAAGAGGGACACAATCAGATGTCTTGCTGCTGATAGTATTTTCAAAGCCCACACAAACAGTGCATAGGTATTTAACTTTTCCATGGGATATTCTGAGGTTTTCCCCCTGTTAAAGGTCCTTTCATGGAGACTGTAATCCTATGAGTCTTATATTTCACTCACATATCTCAGCTCTTAATACTGCTATAAAACTATTGTTTATTTCTATCACAACAGCAGTCAAAAATGTCAAGGAGAGCCTTATTGTAGGAGACAGTGCAGCACAAGCCCAGAAAGTTCCCATTGCGCCAAGCAGAATTTGCTGTTAGGAGATTTATTTAACAGTAGTGTGTTGTTGTGAGAATAGATCTTGCCCCTTCAAAGAGTCCGTGCGCTATCTGCTGCTCCTCTACGGGCAATGAAGGTACCTTCACAGGCAGGTGGGACTGTTTACTTTCATCGTACACGAGCACATTATGACACATTAAATCTATAGGGTGTCTGTGAGAACTTTTTCTGTGAGGACACATCAAGCCCTACAATTACTGTTCCCAAGTGACCCTTTGCCTTGCGTCGCATTATTGGAAGAGCCACAACAGCTCCTCTGTCGAGGATCTACACTAAGGATGTTGTGTGGTATGTGTTATACAGTGGCAGCTTGTCCCTTCTGTGCACAGTTACTCCGTTTGGGATTCCTTCCATGCATTCATTGCATCTTTCAAAAAAAAAAAAAAAAAG
>VZSF01000509.1:38590-149790 GCA_013398295.1 Chionis minor
AGAAAGAAAGAAAGAAAGAAAGAAAGAAAGAAAGAAAGAAAGAAAGAAAGAAAGCTCTGAAGCTATTTCTTCCTAGTCGAGACCTCCACACGGTGGCTAGGCACACACAGCCTATTGCCTGTTTCGTGCCCTGCCATGCTATGTGGCAATGCAATAACTTTGATCCCTGGGGAGGTGAGGCGGAAGTTGGACTTCACCATTAAATTTTTTTATAGATAGCAAAGTCCATCCTTCCACCTGCATCCAAAGCACTGAGGCAGCTGGCAGAACAAAGTGCTAGAGAAAAATAGTTGACCAGAATCTATCTGAAATTGCCAGCATACAGGTGCAGTCTTGTTTTTCATCTCAGTTGCAGCAGTCCCCAGTGACTGTCAATGTTTTACTGAGGCTAATTAACCCTTTTTTGCCTAGGGTACACCAGAGGAAAAAACCACCCAAAAACCCCACCGACCTGCCACCCAAGCTTAAAATTACATGAGTAAAGAAACGCAATAATCATGCCTAGTCCACAACTGTGCAACAAATTATAAAGTTGCTTCAAAAGTAAAAAAGAAACAGCAAAAGTATGGGGAAACTTTGCATCTTGGGATCGCTGAGACTGTTCCAAGGTTAGCATGTTACTTCTAACACCTGAATGAGGTGGTAAAGATAAACAGAGAAATCACCCACTGCTGAAGCACCGCCAACTCCTGAGCGTAAAGGAGCAGTTGTTAAACAAGGAATAGTAAAACTGAACAATAAACTTGGATAAGCACTGTAGACGGGAAGTCAGGAAATATAAACAACTGAAACTAAAGATAAGAATTTGAGGATAGATAAGAATTCCCAAAGCTGCAGTTCGGCTGAGCCGTCAACATTAAGCATTCCTTCGGATCCTCAAGGAGAAGTGGTGGCCAAGGAGCCTTACGACTTTTAACTTTTTTCCTCAAAGAAGCCAGGGGAAACCCAAATGATCCATGCAAAAAGCAGGACTGCCACACGGTGCCTCGTGTTCCTTCTCTGTCTGGTTGTTCAAGTCCTAAACTACGGGCTCCCACTACTCCCCTGGGCAGATGATCCCACAATCCCAATGTTAGGATTTTTCCATTTACATGTAGCCTAAGTTTTTCTTCTATTTTCATCTCATTCCTGCTATTTAAAGCTCCTCCACTAAGAAGGAAATATCCACCGTTATTATCTGTGTGTTCCAAATATTTACCTCATTTTCACGTCCTCTCTAGCTAAATGGCCGTCATTAACCAAGGTATATTTAGTTCTCTGGCAGCCTCTGCGGAAGCCACCCGCCGATGACGGCAGAGCTGTCCTGAACGCCTCCAGCCCTCCAGGGCCAGGCTCACCACAGCCGCAGAGGGAGAAAGGTCCTTTCCTCTTGCCACGGTCACCTGATACTGCAACAAATGCGCTGGACCTCTCAAAACGCACTGGTCTTTTTTCCCTTCTCCGATCACATGATGAGCACATGTCTAACTTCACTAGCAGAGAAATTTCTTCCCCTGCAGAAAGTATATTTGGTCCAGGCTGCATTTTCCCCCAACATCAGTTTTTCCATCGCAACTTGAGTTAGACCTTACCACATCTCTGATTTGTCATAAAAAGTAATACCCTGACGGCTCCCTATGCACCACCAAAAGCCAAGCGATGGCAGGACACAAAGGTCAAACAGGCAGGCAACATCTAGGCTTGTTTTTACCCTTATTTACCCTCACCTTAGGAGGAGAGACAGGAGCAATAATTAAAAATAAGGGTGATGCTCACTGCCTTGCCCTGCTTTTTTGCCATGCTTTCCCGCTTTCGTGATTTCTGTGCCTTAGTTTCCAGGGCAGAGAGTTTGGAAGGATGCTCTGCAGCCGCTCTCCTGCTGTGACAAAACTCAAACTCAGATCCACCAAAGCCTCTGTAGCTGTAAATAAGGCCGTTTTGGTAAACAGAGAGCAATGCATAGTTCTGGGACGACAGGACTGCAAGGGGCTGCAAGAGGGGAAATGCTCAGTCATGCTGGTACGGCAGGAGTTCAGCGCTGGTGTCAGAGCTGCTGAGCCCTACCTGATTCACTTCAAACAAGCCAGTTCAAAACACCTCGCCAGCCCGGAGTTGGGGATTCTTGGGCTGCAGTCACATTCCTGGCCCTCAGCGAAACCACCCACTCTTGCATCTCGAGAGCAGCGTCAAGGAAAGCGATGCCTCCAGACCCGGGAGGTGGAAGCCTGTCACAGGGCTGGAACTGCTGGAAAGCCGGGCCGTGATGCAATGCTTTGGCAATCGCGGGCTGTGCTGCAGTTAAGCTTGCACAGCTGTGCCAGTTGTGCCTTCCATATCCCTCCCTTTGAAGGATGCCATGCGCAGACTCAGTGAAAGGGAAAACATTTCCCTTGCCAAGACACTTCAACAGCAAGTCTTGGACATTTCATTGGCTATAAAAATAGAAAATACAGTGGAAGGCATCTCAAGAGGTCATTATATTTGTCCTCATGCCTTCAGGCAGCATCAAGCCTGAGAAGCGTTCCTGCAATAGATTTGTTTAACCTCTTCTTGCATGTCTTCAGTGGCGGCGACGCCCAGTTTCTTCAGACCTCTCTGTTCTTAACGTGCTGCTTTCTCAAAGTCTTACCTGTCTTCCATGCTGCAGTTCAAGCCCAATCCTTCTTTTTCAACTGGCAAAACACATGGAGAATAGTTTGTTGTTCTCCTCTTTACACAGATGTTAATAGTATTAATAAACAATCATCCTCTAATGAAAAGGAATAAGATTTAGAAAAATCAGTTATGAAGAGCTTTCAGCTGAAAAGCAGTACAGCTTGGTAATGTAGTATGAGAAAACCTGTTCTCTGGCTGTAAAGGGCTCTTAAGTCTAATATTTCAGGATTTAACTGGATTCACACTGTTAAATTGAAATTCCGCAGCACATGGAATTCTAGGCTTTCAAAACTACTTCCTCCCATTCCTAAATCATATCACTTTGCATATATTTGAATGGTCAAACATCTATTTAGTCCCTGGAATGATTTGTTCTTTCATTAATGGAGACTAGATGAAAGCCGCAGATAACAGCTCATAGTGATTGAACATAAAGTGAAACTCCTTTACTGTACAGGATCTGTGGCCCGAGCACCATGGCAATAATCTAATGATGCCAAAACTTGGATGCCCTTCAAATGCCTCAGAACAATAGGTGCTGTCAACATGACCTGCATGAGGGACCAGCGACTGAGAAGCCAGAGTCTGAAGTTACTCTTTCACAGAATCACAGAATCACAGAATCACAGAATGTTAGGGGTTGGAAGGGACTTCTAGAGATCATCTGGTCCAACCCCCCTGCCAGAGCAGGTCCACCTACAGCAGGTGGCACAGGATGGCGTCCAGGCGGGTTTGGAATGTCTCCGGAGTCGGAGACTCCACCACCTCCCTGGGCAGCCTCTTCCAGTGCTCTGCCACCCTCAAAGTAAGGAAGTTCCTTCTCAAAAAGTTCTTCCTTTCCCTCTGCTACTGCAGACAGCAGGTGAGGGCAGCGCCTCCCGGGCACCCCACAAACGCTCTGCAAGCAGAAAGCCGGATGAGGGGCCAGCCCCACTCAGGTCCAGCCTCTTTGGGCTCCTCTTTCTTATTTAGACCCTCTAAAATCCAGCTGCCACCGAAGCCGCTGCAAAAACCCAGGCAGAGGGGTATCAGAGCCCTTGTTGGGATATTCCAGAGCAGCTAAGCCCAGCAGCTCCCGCTGGCTTCAGCAAGACTTGCCCAGCAATGAAGTATGTAAATATTTACACTTGAAGGACTTCCACATTTTAAAGTTAACAGGGGCTCGGCCTGGGTGGGGAGCGTGGGATGGAAGCTAATCACAGAATCAGAGAATGGCAGGGGTCGGAAGGGACCTTCAGAGATCAGCTAGTCTAACCCTCCATCCCTAAAGCTGCTCCAGCACTTTGGAGCAGAGAGTAGAGGAAGGAGCCTTCCTGGGGCCAAGTGTGCAGCACCCTTGGGGACAAAAAAATACGGTGATCGAGTGCATTCAGCTGTACATCTGCAGTCCCTTTAGAAGAAATGTCCAGCTTCCGTCTTTTGCCACCAAGCCCTAAGTTATTTTAATGGCTGGTGGGATTATTCAACGCACATGCCATAAAATCCGTATGTTCTCTGTGTAGCATAAAACTAAAATACAGCTGGAGCGAATACATTTTACTTCCAAGCAAAAAGTGATTTCTCAGACTGAACTTTGGAGTAGATTTGGTGCTTTCAGAGGGATGGGAAAGGGTGGGGAAAACAACCCAACCAAAACATGGTGTAGTTAATTTCCTGACTGCTATTTCCCTCCTTTCCGACAAATGGTTGCATTCCCTGACTACATTATTTCCTGACCAGAAATAGTCTTAATTCCCCCATTGAGAAAAAATGTTAAGATCATTACAAATCATTCACCGAGTGAGACTGCAGAAGAAGAAAAGGAGAAAAATGAAGACGAAAAAAGGCCAAGTTCTCCAACAATGAGATATAGCCAATTAGGCCACAGCATTTATTTTAGTTTAAACACATTGCTCGGTGAATTAATGAGCTGAAGGCACACAGGTCAGGACCCACCAGAAAATACCCTCCTCTCCTATCATAGCATTGGGCTGCATATTTTTCAAAACCCTAAGTGGTTACAGCCTTTATTAGTCCTGTTTCAATCTAGAGGTACTTCTACTCCTTGATGAGGGTGTGCTTACAATTGTGATGAACGCCGGTATGGCAGCATGACCCTCTGATCTTCCAATACCACATTATTGTCTCACGGGCTGTAAAATAAGCACGGTCTCCTCAACTACTTCTTAACGCATCTCTGTTTTGTTATCAAACCAGCGCACCATCCTCTATGCTAGGCAGGCATTCCTGTTTGTGGGGGACAGCAACTTGGGTCCTTTCCTTGCCAGCTTATCCAGCATTTATCTCCTCTCTCTGTTTTGATGGTAATTATCACTTATGAATGCAAGAAACCTGAGGGGAAAAGTAACCTCTCTTTCCTTGCCATGGAACATACTTCAAGGCTTTGAATTTTTCTGGCCAGACTCCCATCCCAGATTTTTGGAGCTCCAGTGGGGCTTGCTCTACAGTCTATTATAGCTGCCTGGGTAGAGTATATTGTAATAAGTTACAGTCTCCAACTACAGCTGAATAATTCACCCTTACAAACAAAGGCTTCTTCAGAGCTTTTTCATCTTGTGTCTGATATTGCCAGCCCCCAAAATAAGATAATCAAAATTGCCTATCCAAGCCATAAGACTGAAAAACATTTTACAAGAGGACTTTACAGAAATAAACCCGCCTCAAAACTTAGTCCCCCCGTACATACGAGCTATTTGCCAACTACTTACTGAGTCATATATGTACGTGACAACTAAACCTTAAACATTCTGCTAGACAAGGGCTTGAAGGCTGTACATTGTCAAGGCAGTCTTACACAGATTAGCTCTCAGGCTGTCCGCAGGAGAAATATTAGTATCTCCAGCTAAAGACAGGGAAATTGAGGTGGCGGTTCAGTTTACCCAAGGCCATGCCATAAATCATCGGAACAGCGTGATTAAAACTGAATAGCCATGGCCTCCCGAGTTCTGGAGAAAGATTCAGGGTCAGGATTTTTGTTCCAGTTAGAGATTTATGACAGAGGAGATAATGAATAAAACACTTTCACTGTCATTTTTTTCTCAAAGAACAGTTGTTAAGCACCAACACTGATCTAGTGAGTCTCACAGATGCTGTTTTCGAGGAAGAAAAAGGCAACTAATAATAGTACACATAACACAGAGGAAGAAAGGAAAGATGTGACTATCTAATTTAAATGGTCCCTGAAATATTTCTTTTTGCTCTGTCACACTGCTGTCAGATAAAACAAGGCTCGTTCCTTATTTTCTCAAACAAACAAAGAAAAACCAATAGTTTATCAAACAAATAACTTATCAAACCACTTATGAAACCACTTATCAAACAAAGAAAAACCAATAGTCATGCTCTGTAATGAAATCACATGCACATAGATCCCACCAAACAGGGGATAACTTCTTGCTCTCTGTAAAAACCTATACACGCTTAAGCACTGCCATCATGTCTCCCATTCCTTATCTCGTATCTACACTCACAAATCCAATTCCTTGCACATTCCTCACAGGTTTCTAAATCTCTTGTCACTCCCACTGCCGTTCTCTGGACACTCTTCAGTCTGTCTACAGGTTTCAGTATGCGGTGCCTAAAAGTGAAGCAAAGTATTCCCGCTGAAGCTTCACCAGCACAACTTGGAAAGGAATAATCATCTTCTATCTATCTTACACATTTCATCCCTGCTAATATCAACACTCAGACGACGTTTTTTTCAAGCAGACGTGGTGTGTTGTTGATTCAGTTAGTTTGCGCTTGAACCCATCGCCTTTAACATCTTTCTGCAATAAAACTGGAAAATTTTTGCCTTTGGTTCCTTCTTCCTGTACTTTGCACAAATCTTAGTGGCAGCTGTTTTACTGATTTGCACCATTACTTCCATTTTCCAAAATAATTTTTAATTCTGGTCACGTCCTGCAAAGAGCCTGCAAACTCCTGGTGTCGCGCACAAGTTTTATAAATACTACTACATCGTCCAGCTCATTAATGGAAATAGTGAATAGAAGTGACAAAGAACTGACCTTAGGGACCTCACTTGCAATATCTCCCTGGTATGATAACTAAACTTGGGTAACTCTTTTTTGAATGCAGCTTTTCTTTTTTAATTAGTTATGCATCAACTCCTCGTGACAGTTTCATCTAGACCATAGTTCCCCACCCTTGTTTATAAAAAAATATCATATGAGACAGTATCAAAAATCTTACCAAATCAAAATTTATCACGCTTAATGTGCTATCACTTTGACCAGTTATAGAGCCAAAGGAGCAAATTCATTCCTGTATTCAACATCAATGTTTTTCAAACAAAAATTTTTCCTGAAAGATGAACTTTTAAAACAGCACAAAAGTTCTCTGTGAAAAATGGCCAACATTGTCAACATTTCCTGTGACAATGTAATTGCTATTTTTTTCAGAATTATTGTAAAACCATTGCTGGTATTTTTTATGAAATACTGATAAAAAATAACTTAGGATAATGAATTAGGTCATCGAGTATTTAGACAAGAGTTTCAGATTAAAGTTAATTAATCTGGTTTCAGTTAAAAGTCACAAAACCAGATGTAAATTAAACCAAACAAAAGGGAAACAAATACTCATTTCAACATCTTTTGACAAACCGTTTTCTTCGTTTTCAGACAGCGCTAAGATTCCAGATCACGGCTTTAAACTTGATGTGGCCAAATGCTTCTCACCCTACAGCGGATACTTCGGCACCTTAGGACAGAGCAGCAAAAACCTGCTCTACTCGCACCTTTCTAGTCAAAGAAAGTTACACCGATAGTGGCAAATAACCAGCCAAGCAACCTAAACAAAAAAGCCAACCTTCAAAAAGGCCGGCACAAAACAAGGCAGTTATATCAATATTTGCTCAAATTTGTCCAGGAGTGAATAAGTTCTTTGAGTTACACAAGGCATGAGTGCATGAAGAGGTGAGTCACCCCAGGGGATGGATGGCAGTGTGTCCGTCAGAGAGATAAGCGGCGTTTGATGCCCGGGCATCTGGCACGCTGCCACCCATCCGATTTCTCCATTTCAGCCAGAGTTTTCCAGAGGAGGCGGGAGGCCAGCGGGGAACTGAGGGCGGCTGGGAAGGAGAATGGGAGCAGCACCACAAATTGCGTGTCCTTCCAGGAGCCCTTAATCTTGTGTGACATTTGCCACTGCTTACAAATCCGCGTATAGCAGGGCCTGTTTTCCACGCTGCTGCACCGTGCAGCGAGGAGACTACCAGTGCGCTGCTCAAGCAATTGCTTCGCCACTGGTTTTGCACAGGTTCGAATGACAAGCAAATTCTCTTTGTCTGTTTTTCTTTCTCACTAAACTCTTACTCAGCTCGCAGGGTTCAACCTGACCCTGCACATGCACTCATGCCAAGAAACTCCAAGTCACAAAGGAACCCCGCAAGTGAGGTTAACCACTGCTCAGCTACAGTTTCAGGCACAAATACGTGTGTCTTCGAGTTTGGAAGCTGGGGTCAGTCCATTGTGAGGTCCTAAGAAAGCGGGTATCTAAACTTAGCTGCTTCTAGCTCCAGGAAAAGACGTCCGCGTTCCAGAAAAAGATACCAACAGTTCAAACGAATTAGGAACAGGTTTCTTCAATGATACAGAGATAAGTTTCCAATATGTATTACCACACATTCAAAAAAGGAACAAAACCAGAACAAAAAAAGATACCCCAAAACATTCACAGATGTTACAGCGCTGCTCTTAGCGTGGGAAACCGGCTGAGTTCAAATGAGTCCGTGAAGCAACCTCAGCCTACAAAACAGACCAGCCTTTGACAGCGTTTGACCAGCGTGTCAATGCCAGTGTGCTGAACTAGTCACTCTTCCTCTCCGTACAAAACTTGTCCCTAGAATACACAACCTGAGCTAAACATTCGGCTTACCGCCTTTGGGGACAGGCCCGGTCTAAGTGCACCTGCCACTGAGGCTGAAAGGGATTTCAGATTTACACCTTTCTCCTCCAGACCTCCCAGATTTCCACGGCCCAGGAGAAATTTTCATTGGGAGTGGTACGACCTGACCGTGAGCATTGCTCGTCCTGTATTGCCTCCTGTTTCACTGGCACGAAAAATACCAGCGCGTGCTAAGCATTGTCAAAAATACTAGCTCTCCGGATGGACCAAACTGAATCAAGCTGCTGCTAGATGACAGGACAAACCAATCAGGAAATCATACCTTTGGCCATGTCTATGTGGGTCTCTGTCCTTCCACACAGAATCTGACCAACAACCAGAACCCGGGAATTCCCAGATACCTTTACTCAATACGAATTCAGGCCACCCATGGACCTAACTGGAGGCAGACAGGTCTCTACCCCTTTGGACTACGAAGCTGATGTCAAAAGCGCTGCCTCAAGTGACTCTCAGCAAACAGCCAGGTGCCCAGGTTTCCAGCCACGACCTGAAAACCTAGGCTATTTTGTTGCCAAAGAGTGTAAAGGGCAAAAATGCCAGAGACGCTGAACTCGGAGGGCTGGCATCGAGGGCTTTTCCCGCTCTCAGAGCGAAAACCTAACCCTAACTGAGGGAAGGGCAAGAGAAAAGCAGCGGTAGCTACCACTTCAACCAAGCACGCCACAAAAAGTGTCATCTAGGGATTCCATCCCCCCTCCCTGTGCCAGCTGGGTGATGGGGGCGTCTCCCCAAGCCAAAGCCCTGCAGCCCCTTTCTGGGGACGGTGCCCAGGGCGCCCCCCCTCTCCGGAGCGAGCGTGCCCTGCTGCCTGCTCACCCGCCCCCAGGGCAGCCCACCTGCTTCTCATCCAGACCCTTGGATGCCGGCAACAAACGAGGAGCTTTGGGGTCTAAATGGGGATTCCTGATTCCGGGATGCTTCCTTCGGTGCCCAGGACCTGCAAGGCCATCCCCTTTCCTGGGCAGCAAGCCAGCGGAGGGCCACGTGTTGCTCCACACCTTTCCGTCTGCCTGCGCGTGTCCATGCTGCACCACTGGGGAAAGCCGCCCCGAGATACTAATTGCGCTGCAGCATTCTGCCTCCGTTAAGAGAAAAAGCCGTTTTCAGTCACCCTGCGCTGTAAGCCGGACCCCATCAGCTCCGGTGGTGCCGTTGGTTAAGCAGGAGGGATGGCAGGAGCCCTCGGCCACACAGCAGAGCGCATTTACTGCCCCTTTTGCCCTTTCCCTGATGTCACTTTCTCATTATGACATTATACCAAAGCACAATGGGGATTAACCACCCCCGTATAAGCTTATTATAGGCTTATGCAGGCTGCTAGAGCTTGGCTTTAGATGGCATTTATTTTAATGGGCCTGGGGCTGATGTCACTGCTACACCCATGAGTGTGTATCCCCAGTAAGCCTTAAAATTAATGCAGAACATAAAATTAAGTCGCTTAAGTGTCTACAGAAAGGTGTCAAAATCCCAATGACTTATGCAGAAAAAAAATGGCTGATGATGCAACGGCGAAATAAAAATGCTGAAGTGGAACTAAGGGAACAACTACAGTCCGTAACAAAAAAACACTGCCAAGTGAGTAACACCGGGTGATGATAACTAATTGCATTTACTCTGCACTCCTCACCTGCAGCAATGGATAAGCAAAGGCTTAATTTGCGCACATTAAAACACACAGTGCAAGCAAGGAAGCGGAACAACTTACTCTACTCATCAAAATTTGGGAGGGGAGAAAGAGGAATTTTCTTCAAATTATGCGGTTTTGCAGTGTCAAACTGGCTATGCTCAGCTGCGGACTAACAGCAGGGTACTCAAGACTGAAGGTGCTCCCAGAGAAAGATGAAATTAATTATTTCTTCATTTTAACTGAGAGCTGAGGCAATGAATACAGGATAAGCAGCTGAATGCAGGGAGGACCTACTCTAGTCACCTGTGTAAGAACTAAGCAGTAAGAGACATTAAAAAATTGACTTGCGAGAAATTTGTACTAATTCTCTTTTCAACTCACAGACAATTTCATTGGAAGTCTCTCACTATTGTTAAACAAACCTGAGGTCTTTAACATGGGCAGAGATACAAAAATATGGACTGATAAAGAAGCAAGTTAAAGCAGCACTGAGTGTCTCACTCCACTTCTTAATTTCATCACTGAAACACATGGCTAGGGCCTGCACTGACTCACAAAATGTGTGAAAAGAAGTTCCTCAGTTGAACATGTCCACAGAAATTCATTAACTTTCTTTCTGACTCCCAGAAGAGTAGGATCTAAGCCAATATATTCTGCAACAATTTCCTTTCCAGCTAGTACCTCTGCCTGCAGTGACTTTGCCATGATCTTGGTGAACGCGTGTCTGGGGAAAATTTCTAGATTCAGAGAAATAATGGTAATACTGGGCTCTCTCTCTTTTTTCTTCTTTTTTTTTTTTTGCCTTTTTTTCCGCTCCAGCTATACCTGCATGTTATGTGACTACAGAGTTTTCAAACAGCTATCTCATAACAGTCTGTCGCAAGTGTATTGGGTGTTTCAGTTTGCCAGACCTGTCATAATAAATTAATGACAGGATGTTGCAGAAATGGCTGAGTTCCAGCAGCATCTTGCACAGTTTAATATAGCCCTATTTCCCCATTTCGATGCATTTGTGGTTAGATAAATCCTCAGAAAATTTACAGCTGCTACACACTAGTTTATTATACTCCCTGCCTGTGCAGGCGATATAAGTGCAACAAAAATTTGATGTCTGCTCAGAGCATAGATTTTACTGATACTGCTTTACCGGTGTGGAAACATTTTTCCGCTAAAAGTGGCATCTGCAGTTTCTTCTGAGTATTTGCATTTGAGCATTAGACAGGACTTGTGAACTTGCTTGCCACAGCCAAACAGCGCAAATTCATTTGGCCTGACACAGTCCTCACAAAAAATCGGGTGGCTAGAGCTTCAGATGAAACACAGAGCCATCATTTTCATTTCTGAGCGCAAGATAGAAAATATTTTTTCCAGTCTTGGAACCTGTACAGTTAGTGCACGTTAATGAATAAACTACAGCCATGACGTTGCTGCTGAAAGCCTAATCCTTACTGACTTTGCCGGAGCTTTGAGTAAAGGGGTCCGTTTACTCCGAGTAGCTCACAGGACCGGGACTCCACGTACATATGTCATCGCCGGAAAACAGACCTTTCTGAAGGGGAAGGCAGTGAGCAACCAGCATACAACAGACTGAACAAAGGACTAAACTCCGGCCAAAACCACTGTGAGTAGACCACACCTACGTGTAAGAAAAGGACCCTACGACATTTAATGTCGAAAACGGCAGCTAGATGCTTGGTGTGAAATTCTCATCTCTGCTCTCGCTGTTCCGCGCCGGATGGAGCGGACTGAACCAAGGCAGAGGCGCGTATTGCAACAGGCAACAGCTGCACAGGTGCCCTCTGAAGACCCACGCCAAAAATCAGGGAACCAAAGCTCCAGCTATCCCAACAGCACTGCAAACCATAGGTGATACGGACCTTCCCAGGCTGTACCTCAGAGTTAGGACAGTGTTATGAGTTACTGGGGAGTCGCAGGAGAATATTCCTCATGGGTTCTAAGAGTTCATCCAAAAAGCTCCTGTAAATAGCACAAAACTTAAATGCATTTAAAAGCGAAGTGGTTAAATATCTTAATTTCCAAAGTCTAAAAAACATGACTGAAGCCACCAAAGCTCTGCTGTGACACGCCTTCTCGCTATCTTCTGTTCCTTCTTCTTAAGTTCCAATTTCTAATTGCCACATTCACGCAAGTCTCCCCCAGACAGCAGTTTTCTTCTCAAGCTGCTTATTTCCCTCTCTCAGACCTCCTCTCGTTTCTATTCCATACGCGCAGCAGTTTTGTTCCTAATGCACATACTTTATACTCCAAGCAATAAAACTCCTTGAACTAACACGGTACGTTTTTACAAGTGCAGGTGCACATCTGTAAATCAGTTTGTCCAAAACATTCTGGATAGTCATTGGAGAGAACGCCAAGGGAAAAACCCCCCAGCACAAACTTGCGCGTGACTCTGTCTAGCCTCCCTCCACTCTTCAGAAAACACTTCTATCCCCTCCCAATTGCCACATCCGTAAAATAGGTTGCACTGCATACATACTAATTTCATATGTGCTAGAAAAGAATCATTAAAAAACCCTACCACTCTTTGTGTTTACCAAACAAGTGTTTTTGCTTTAGTCTGTTCCCGCCTTAAATGAAGGATTTCCTTTTCACCTTAGCAATTAGAGCAGAAGGATGTGGTGAATGGAGTGCCTCATTATCAAGTTTGTATCCAGGGTCTCTGCAGAACGGCTACCATGCCGGCTATTTTTCATAGCTGTCTGCTTTTGCTTGTAATGGCCCATTGTTAACCCTAAATGATCCTGACATTCAATTCTCCATCAGACAATCGGGTCCAGCCGGCAGATTTAGTTCACTAGTCAACAGAGACTTTCAGTTGTCATGTTCCTCTGTGTTCTCATTAGCCCTTGTTTGACTGTGATCCATCCCCTACCGCCTTCTGAATTAAGTGATGCTACAAATACACTGATTGTGTTTTATGATGTCTGTTCCTCAAATTATTTTAAGGAAAAAACATAAATGCAAGCTGATGGCCATTGGGAAACACAGGAAAAGTGCACTACCCCTTCTTTTCTATTTTCTTAATTTGTGCATTGTTCTCGATGTCTCTGCCATATCATAGAAATGTAATAGGAACTGTATGTTGTAACCACCCACACAAAACCTAAAAACATCAGAACAATGAAAGACCTACTATGCTGTTATCACCAGGCAGTTCTAAACATCTAATATTTACCCTTTTTTAAATAAGGGTTTATCTGCTTTGTTCCAGCAATGAACTTGTATCACCCTCTAAAAACTCTTCAAATAGACTGTTATAACTCTGTATTTTAATTCATGCCTCAGGGAGCAATTTTGCAGGGCACTCATGTTTTAGGTTACTTAATGTAATTCTACTGAAAAAAAGAGGGAGAATATTCAGCGGGCAATCAGAATCCTTCTGGAAGTCTTTTCTTTTACCGAAATTTAAGTCCCTTAAATACTTGGACAATTTTCAGCAAATGTACACAACGTTCATTTTATAGAGATTTAAAAAAAAAAAGTAGGTTGCGTTAACATAGAAACAAACAGTATTACATAAAGTTTAATTTAAAAACTTTTCTGTTTTTAAACCATTGCCCTAATCCAAACTGTTTAAAAGTTTTACCCTTTCCTCTAAGTTTAAAATGTCAAGAGTAATGAAGAATAAAGACTCTACTAACACTAAAGAGCATTTTTTTAAAAAAATGAATATATTGGCCATATTTCTCAACAGAAGATAAAACCTTTGCCATTATGCCATGTTAATGATTTATTAAGATATTTTAGTCTGAAGGTTCTAATTTTAATACTGAAGGATCACTTCAACCTTTTTTTTTTTTTAAATTTCAGCTCTTTTTGTTCATTTTCTGTTAAATGAATGCAGAAAACTCTAGTACCACAGTGACATGGTATAAAGCAATAGAAGTCTCTAAACAACCATGTGGTAGGGAGGAAGAAAATTATAAAAACAAAACAAAAGCTATTGCAATTACAAGAAAACATAATGAAAAGTTTATTTTCAACTCCTTGCATTTTCATGTTTGGCTCTTATCTGATTCCTTCTGCTTAATTGTTATTTGGAACTGTGCCTTGGAAGACACTACTGCTGCCTCTCCTCTCAATTTGGAAAGTGTGGCAAAGCAGCTCTATTCAGCTTCAGAGCAGTGAACATAATTGGAGCCCTAGTTCGCAAGCATGAAAGGAGGTGCTGTGCCTTTGATTAGAACTACCATCTCTCTGTGGTGTTTATCTGAAGTGTTATTTCTGTCTTCAGTGTCCGCAATGCCAAATTAACATTTCACAATGCTTTCCAATGAGCTCCCAGATCTTGGCTACTGCTCAGCTCTCCCTGACGTGGAGCCTGATGTCATGCTCTGCCCTTATTTCAAATGCGATCCAGGACATTTTAAGAAACACAAGATGCTGAGATTTTTCTCTTTTATAAAATCTTTAAATCCCACATGTCACACAGAAGGATGAGTTGCAATATATTGCAAAAGCAGAGAGAGAAGAGGCTACGAGCCTCGCTAGAAGGCTAGTCCCAGGACTAAGATAATTTTACACCACCTCTGACTGTGGAAAGAGACATTAATAAGTTTCCAGCACACATATGCAAGTCCCATTCAGGGGAGAACTCCGCACACATGCTCCAGGCAAAGCAAAGCTAGGACTGTTGGCAAAGAACAAGTACCAGTGGAACCAAAAAAAGAGTATTTGCTGCTGTGCTTTACTCAAAAGAAACAAGTTTATAGATTTTTCTGGCTTTAAAACATGTGCAGGGAAGGTATTACAATATATAGCAACTAGTCCTCTGCATCTGGGTGCATTTCACACATCAGTGCCCAACATTGTTATTCTCACTTCTTTTTTTAATGGAATCAAGTGCCCTGTCTACCACATAAGGGCTTTCTAATTTTATGTTATTTATTGCTTCAGAGGGGGAGGAGGAAGAATTTCCTAGCAGAGTAAAAATAAACTGGACATCATCAGCCAGAAAAAATACCAACACTAACTGATAGAAAGTGCTTCCTTTAATATAAACCATAAATTACTTAGCACTGTAGATAATTAGTGAAGTCATTAGTAAAAGTTCACAACATAATACTCAAGTAAAAAAGTAGATTAATGACACTTAAAAGTGCATAAGGACTACAAGTAAAACAAACAGCACAGTTGGATATGGAATATTTCATTGAGACAAAAGAAAGTATATTTGGCAAGACTGCTGCCAAAGCAGCCAGGAACTCTGACAAAACTGCAATGCACCTTTATTGTCTGCAGAGAACCACATTTGAAAAATATAACCGCCTGGAATTTGCAACACTTATTTACATTGGTAAGCATGAGTAGTCATACTGAAGACAGTGTACTTGCATAGGTAGGTACTCAACAATTCGCTGCAGAGCCACAAAATGCAGTCCAAATGGATATTTAATGTCAGGAAAATATTTTTAAAAATAAGCTTTTGTTTTCAGGCACACTGTAATGTCAGTGTTCCTTTGGAATATCACCATTCTGAACACTGCTCTATTTTACTTACAACACATTTTAAAATGCTAATTTAATAACTTATGCAGTGGTTGGGCTTGTTTTGCTCTACGTCACACTTTTTCACTTGATTGTCTGCTCCCAATGGGTTGATCTACAGTCTACAGAAATGCCTGTTTAGCCTAAGTTAAGGTGTAATCAGATATTAAATTGGGTAACATTGTATTTGTCAGTGGAGTTCTCGGAAAACATGACAGTTGTTTTCAGATTTTACCAGTCCAGTGAGGAGCTGAACATTCAAATTCCGTTAATTCCAAGGAACCCAGAACAAAAGTCTTCCAAAACAAGTTTACACCATTGGTAAGTCACAACTGGTGCCATTTTGTGTATTTGAGTATTTTAACTTCTTTGTTCCTTGTTAATCCTAGAAGTGAGATTGTAGTTGCTGCCTTCTATGTGTATCCTGAACATAACACCAGTAATTAGAATTAAATTATGATTATACATCACAGCATTCAGACTCAAAGGCAATATTTGTCTTTCCATTTGTGCTTAAGTTTGAGCCTCTCACTGCTTTTTTCTTCTTCAATTCCACCCCATGGGCTGTAGGTTCATTTTCAACACCATTAGCTGTAACTGATGACACAGGAGTACTGAGACCCATTAAGTTGTGCTGATTTTCTATCTCGTTCTTCTGTATCCTTTTCTTCTTTTTCTTTGCACCTCTAGAGGAAGGTGGATATAAAAAGAGCAAAAGAAACACAAAGTTAGCCCAAATTTAGTGCTTTTTCCATCCACAGCTGATGTGTTAGAGCAATTGTCTGCCTGTCCCCCTTGAGTATAATGCTGAAACAGCTACAAAAAATACCGTTCCACAGCAGAACAAAGACAGAAAAAAACCCATGAAGACAAAACACGAGACCACTCCAACTAGTGTACTTTTCAACATATCACAGCATTGCTTTGAAAAGAACTGCTCATGATCTTAAAAATCAGGTAGGCTTGATCAATAGTCAACAGATGTAATTAGAAAATAGAAATTACCAGTCTCCTCCTCTCATTAAAGCCATTGCACAGTTTTTTTGGTTTCCTAAGCTCAAACGCCAAAATACTTGCAATTAAAGAGAGATCCCTGGGTTTTTTTATTCAACAAGAATAAGACAGGCAGGCAAAGCGCATAAGATTAGTTTTCCATTTTAATTTACCTGAACTATGACAGATTTGTAGAATCAGAAATCACTTTAATGTCTATTCATGCTTATCAGACTTCATAGAATGCCAAAAGCATCAGTCAAGCTTCTGTATCTTTCCTAGCGAATGCCTTTAACAAGGGAATTAGACTGGTCTTACGGATGATGTTACACCACTCCTACCATGAATTTCCACTCTTGGCAGAAGTTGTAACTTTATCTAACTATAAATACGTAGCAATACTTTGACTGTAACCTCTCAAGGGCAGGTACTGTCTTTGTTCAAAATCTGTGCTGTGCCTAGCACAAAGAGGTCTTGGTTTGTGACCAGAACTGTTATGTTAAATGCTGCTGAAACACATAAGTGAGTGGATGAATCAAGAATAAAGAATGTAATGAGATGTGTGCAGTTTCCCCAGAAAGTCTGCTGCAAGAGCACTACTGTTGGTGATACTGTCCTAATGCAATCATGTTTTATAGAAGAAAATGTTTACACATCTGCCTTGCTAATGGACTGATGACTATTTGCCTATAGTTTGAGGTTTTTTTTAAGCTAAATGGTGTATTCATGAATACATAATTGCTGCAGCTGTAATACTGGAACATCACGAAAGAAAAGGTTTTGGAGTTTAAGAGCCTCTATGTTAAGATTCCTGGAAGACTTTGAGAAGTACTGCTGCATGAGGAAACCAGGGTACAAAATCATAATTAACCAGTAATATTAAGTACCAACCTACCAGAGTGTTCAGCTGGGTCTGATGTGTAATCACTTGTAAATTTATGCAAAGAGCATTACCTAGTGTAGCTCAATAAAACTGTACAATGGGAATTTATCTAAGGAGATAATGACTGTACTGACAAGAAGTATCTAATCATTAATATTCACAGGGCGAGGCTACTACGCAGATTTTCAGTATAAAGCTACTCAGATTTTGAGAAGTAGTTTTCACCTTTCTATTATTTGAACATCAGATGTGATGATGTATCAAATCTTTGAGATACTTAGATAAAAACCTTAGTTCACTTAGCATCTACTATGTGGACATTTCTCTACTTCTTCTAGAGTCTGCAGAAGATAGGTTAACTGCTTGGATGAGATAAAAATCTACTACCGTCTTGGATAAGACTTGTTTTCCTACTCCAAACCATATTTTCCATCTAGAAATTCTGAAAGATAGATATGTCATAAGGGCTTGCCATATACTTCCATTTACAGCAGGAATTGTGGCCATAATGAACGCTATTTCGACAGGCAAAACAGCAAACATTCATTTGGAGGCTCAAAGAAAGGTATAGTGAGTTGTGCAGGTGCTAACAGTTTCACTTCCCCAAAGCTAAAGTGCGTACTTGGCAATCACAGCTCACTCGAGTCTTACAAAGTTTATTTACTACAAGATAACAGAATGTTTTAGGTCGAGCAACTGTTTAAGTACAGATTGGACTGGACCTCAAGTCATGTTGGCAGAGCTTTTAGATGCTAAAATAGAAAACTTCTCCAGTTAAGACCACAATGCTTGCATGGGTGTAATTTTTTAAGGTTACTTCAAGACTCATTAACTGAAGTGAACAAGAAAACTACAGTTCTGTCACAGCCAGTCATGGTTTCAGGTACAAAGAAGTGACAGTTTTAATGAAAAATATGCAGCCTTGTTTCTGAGATGTTTTATTATTTAATCTGTGCTACACAGATAGCCTATAAACAGAAATATGGAACAGTCTTTCAAACTACTGTCATCAGAAATGCCAGAAGATCCTTCTCTCTTCTAGCACTCAAGGCAAAAACTTGCAGTCTCTTCTGAACAAAAACTCTGTATGTGCAGCCATTGCTATAATTACAAAGACAAGCGAATCACATTTCATTACGTTCTAGTTCATGGAAGAGCTTGCAAAGTACATAATTTCAGGTTCAGGCTTTACCTCAAGAACAGATTATTACTCTAATTTGCATTATGATCTTAAAACATGCAGTAAAAACTGCCCTCCCTACATCAGACAAAACAGAAGCACTGGGGACAAATGCAGCAAAAACGTAATAAAGCCTAGAATGTCCTGTACATGGAAGGAAAATACAACAGTGTAGTACTGCCATGTCTACCTCTCTCCCTTTCAAATTAGTTCTCCCCTGACAGGGTGTAACATCAAACGCTACTCACGGCATCTTTCACTAACAATCAGGTATAAATGGCTCAGTATCCTGAAAGTCGTGAATGTGGCTCTGCAACACTGCTCTTTGTCCAGATGGGACAGCAATGACATGAAGCATGACTTCAGACTGGCACCTCCATGATGCTCCTGCTCCCTATAGCTCTGGAGGAAGGAGTACCTTCCAGTGACGCAGGGATGTAGGTTCCTTTTCTCACCTTTTTGAAATGTAACTGAAGTGGCTCTGGGGCTCAGTTTCTTCAGCAAGACACTTCAGTGTGACCTCTTCTCAGGACAGCCTTAGTTTCCATTAAAATGAGTACTGCACATTTGATATGACTCAAAATTCCTGAATTTGATTAAATCATTCGTGAGTCCACATTTTAAATCTGTGGTCCCGCATTCTTCAGTGGATGCTCTGGAAAAGTCACTCAAAATAATTGTTTCCTGAAGTTCTACTAATGGAGTTGAGTCATACCAAATTTTTGATACTGGCTTCTAACAGACTGTATCAACCGTCACAGTAACTGTGCTTTTAAGGCATTTCCTTCCTTAATGTACATCCTATCAGAATAGTTATGCCCAAAATTCAATGCTGAATTCTGTCAATGTGTAGTTAGTTATACAGCCCATTCCTCCTCATAAATGAGGGTTAAACATTCCACTCACAATTTATTTTCAAAGCTAGATACAGCTGGAGATAGAAAATTAAGATTTAAAGATAAGTTATAATCAGGTAAGTATCTGCATCTACACCGTATATGCACAGATTAGCTATATGGGGAGGGGACCAGTCTGGAAAACAATCAGTGAAGTAACTTCGCTTAGATGACAGATACCTGTAATGGCAAACACAGGAAGTACTTTCAGATGTATTTTTTGAAGTAAAAATGGTTGCAATAGCTAGAGATGTTGTGGAAGCTCTTGTTCAAAATGTTGAGATCTTATCTGCTTAGAGCTTTCACACAACGAATACCTAGCATTTTTTAAAAATGCTAGTGTCACAATCAAAGATGCTAGTTTGCATCTTCTCAGTACGTGACAACCTTTTGCAATGGGTATTAATTAACTTTTAGAAAGTGCAAAAATAGTTTGGAGTTTGTAGCAATAAAGCCTAATACATAGGTAAGGGATGGCCCAGGGCAATCCCATATACCTGAGTTTTAATTCTTGTGTATGTTACAGTCCTTGCTCTTTTTGGGGGAGAGCGTGTTTACGCATACGTGTGTGTCTATGTATATACAAACTGTTAATTTCCTTCACATTTCAGGTGTGAAGCACTTTTTAAATGATTATCCTAAAGCTAACTTCTTGTTTTGCTTGCTCAAACAAAATAACCCTTCCAACATTTCCCACAGTTTTCTAACAGCTGTTGTAGAAATAACAGTGCAAAGTGTTTTAAGTATTTTTTGCTTACTGTGTTGCAGGTGAGTCTCTATCTGTGTCACGCTCTGAGCTACATTTTAGGTCCCTTGACTTACTGATGACTGGTGACATCTGTAAAAGAGGAAAAAAAAAGCAGGAAGGTAGAAAGAAGACAGACAATGGGGCCAACACATGTACATAGAAAACCCACCAGCTTCCTGAATAAGGAGAGAATATACCTCGTTTGAAAAAGAATGTCTATCAGCCATAAAATGTTAACTCCTATGTGGTTACAAACAAGGAAATAGTACCCTACTTTAAAATAAAAACCCAAACAACTACTTGCAAATAAAAGACAGTTTTCAGGTATGTGTAGAAACAAGATGTTATGAACCTGCTTGAAGTAAGCTTAAAATACACACGATCTGTAAAGAATTATGTTATTTCTGCTACTGCACGAGTAAAGAGAGAATGCTAAAAAGCCACTTTATTTCATAGTTTTAACAAGAGAAACCTGTCTAATTTTTAACCCTGCAAGTTTCAATCAAAAGCAGTTCAAATCACTCCAGGTTACTTTATAATTCAGGGCTAAAACCAAGCCACCAACCAAAACTGGAAGAGTATAAGTAAATTCTCTAATTTCCAATGTAATTAGTGGTTCTCTATGGAAGTCGCTCACTGTATAAACAAACCTCTTCTAATTCTAACAAGTCTCATACTTACTGCAAGAATTCCCATAAGGAAATGTGAGTGCCTTTCCTTAGTTTACTGTCTTCAGGGACAGACTATTTTCTCTCCCTTCTTCCAGGACGTTCACAAATATCTGGTAACTACCCACGTGGTTTCACTTTCATGGAGGGCAGAACCCAACTCAACTGATAGGCCTTATGTCTCACGCAAAATTTGCTTTTTTGCAACCAGGCATACACTATACATCCAGCCAGGAACTTCAGGCCTCCAGAGCACCACAACCAAGGAGAAAAGCTGTGGAAAGCAGCGCAGCATGCTGCAGGTTCAGACTTAGTATCACAATGCTGACACTGGAAAACTGTTCTGGCGCTCTGGTTCAGGTTGACAGGACTGCTATGTTCTGTAAGTGTCCATTTGGTATGGCATGAATGAAAGAAAAACAAAGTTATACGCAGGCAGGCATTGTAAGAGTGGGGACTGGTTCCTATGAAGACCTTGGAAAGCTGGAGAAAGAGTGGAGCCCTAGGCCAGAGAAGGGAGGGAGAAATAAGATCCGGCACTTTCCAAAAAAAAAAAAAAAAAGAAAAAAAAACCAGAGAAGAATGGGCTTGAAAACTAACTCAAGCCTCAAAACTTGGGCCTTGTTTATGATTTTTTTAAGACTGTTAGTTGAATTTCAGATTCATAACCATCCTAAAACTACTACGTTGTTTCTGAATTTCTCAAATATCCTTAGTGTTAAAAACATCAGTCCATTCAGTTCTGCCAAGCCCAGAGGTACTCATCTACTTGTAAATAAGATGTTCAATGTTCTGCTATCAGCCTGAATTGCTCCAGGAAACAGCCAGTTACTGACATTACTGTCTCTCAAACTCCAGATAAAAATTATCAGTATTAGGAAGGGAGTACCATGCAGCAGCTCTGGAGTGCCAGCAACAATACAGCATCTAAAAAAGCAATCACAAAGTCAACAAAAGCTTTCTGGAAGCAACAGAGAAGAAAAAAACCGCACAGTTCTTGGCCTTCTAATCTGCCCATCACTCATTTCATTTTGTGTGACCTCACGGGCAAGGTCTACCACGGTTTGTCCATATTTAACTTACACAGAGAGAAAATAGAGGGCTGCTTCACAGCACTTCTTTTTATCACCTAAGCATTGGTTTCAGTATTTTAAAATGGAACAAAAATACTTTTTTTTTCAGACACTAAACTTAGCCATCACAGATTTCCAAGCCCTAATGGGTAAAACTTAACATTCCCCTATCAATTGCTGTTATTCAATTTTAATTTGAGGTAAAGTGAGGCACAGAGTAAAATTGTCTTGGCACACACAAATGACGACCATATTGGAATCAGAATCCATATCTCCCAAACTTCAGTTTTAGGGCTTGAATAGTTTAATCACTTTCTTAAACTCTAAACGGAATTAATTAAAAAAACACCAAGTCAATGTCAGTAGTTGAATGAAATTTGAACTTTTTTGTCTTGGTCCTGCTCCCTATTACTATTTTATTAGTTTAATATTATTTTTCTGCTGACTTAAGAGAAACAGGATCAAGCTCCCATTGACTTATTGAATTCATATAAAGCACACTGCCCACAACAACCACGTTCAAACATTAGTCATGAGAATTAGTCTGCTGAAATAACACAGATTGCTTGATTAGTTTAGATAAAAGTCAGCCTATTAGAATATAATAATGTAGCACTGGCGAAGCTAGGAAGAAAAACCTACTTCACACAAGAAATCCTTGTTAATACAGTAATAAACTTGAGACTAAGTCAATAGTAAAAGTAAACACAAAAGAAGGAAATACAACACCACTGATATAAAATACAAGGGAGTGCTGTAAAGGGAATGACGGAGTAAGTAATACTTCCTTCAGCATTCATAACCTTGTGGTTCCTTGCCAGGCACAATCATGAATTCACTTAACTTGCGGCCAAAACAAAATCTTTTTCTGAAAATTCTACACAAATGATGTTTGAACTAGGTTTTTTACCCTCCTTTTTGAGTAAATATAACAGAATCTCGGCATTGTACTAATACTATTATCAAATACGGACCTTTTGAAAGCACAGTTTGGTGGAATTCCTTTAACTGTCACTACAGAAGACTGATTTCTCTTATAAAAAACAGACTAAGGTCTTTAATACTTACACATACCAAAACACAGAAAATTATCCTTTTTTTTCACAGTTAGAAGATTAAAGTATCCACTAAATTAAGCTGCCTAACTGAGGGTTCTTATGACCTGTTTTAAAAAGAACCTACTCATCACATAGACTTTCATATATGCAAGCACAGCATTTCAGTATGGGTACCAAGGAAAGAAAAGCACACAATTAGAGACCATCTTGGAATAGCTGTGTTGACCTAACATGGCAACTAATAAGAATTCCTAAGGTCTGTAGGGACAGACTGCCAATTCTCCAGAGCAGAGTTCAAGTACGATATCTTCCTTACCTACAAACTTTCAAGTACGTCACGAGGCAGGAACTAGATACTAGATCTTTTTGAAGCAGATCTCAGTGCTACTACCTTCTCTTCCCTAGCCCACATACCTTTGTGTCCCTCAGCCCGCTCACTGAATGAGTTTTCCCTCCCCAGTGATGTGAATAAGCAGTGGCAGTACTGAAGGAACAAGTTGGGTCAGCGGCAGACGCAAGAAGGCAGCGCAGGAGCTGGTGTAACAAGGGGACAAAGCAGCAGGAGCACAGCGAATGAGTGAGTGGAGGCTGGGGAAACAGGCAGGAGGTGTGCAACTAAGGAGGTAGTGGTGACACTTAGACACTGAGAACACATCGAGGACATGCTAATGAAGGAGCAAACCAAGAATTCTAGAGTATGCTGTCGATCTCTTCTTTCCCTGTTTCTAAATCTCATTATGCATGGGCAGATCTCATAGGGAGCTCCAAAGAGCTCTGCACTATTGTCACTGTATCTGTACTAAGAGTCAGCACGCATAACATTGTAACAGATACAGTGTTAGCTATTAAATTAATCCAGATTGCAGAGCTTAAATATTAATATAGAATTATTAGGGCCCTGTCTGCCTTAAAGAACAAACCTAACGTGTCAGTTATTATGAGTATCTTGAACTTTTCTGTTCACAAGAACAAATACTGAACACAAAACAAAATATGAGCTCCCTTGTACAGTGCCACTAATGGTGTTCAAATTTATTGCCATGTTCTAATTCTCCACCCTTTGAAAGATATAGGCCACCAGAAGGAGAAGAGAACATCAGTTCATATCAACTGCAGAAGCTTAGATTTTCTCAAGTTTCTTTTGCTTTGTTTATTATCATAAAAATAAAAATTGTAATAAAATATATACTTTTTATAGAAGACTTGCTTGCTCTACAGCTCATTTGGCCTCAGTTTTTTGATACTTATTATTGTCTCAGTGTTGCCACATAAGAAGCAACCAAGGCAAAACAATTAAAGGCTAAATACACAAAAGCATTTCAGTTCCTGATCCCTACTGTAGAATCCACAGCAGTAACTCAAGTACTAAACCATCCCTGTGCAACTTGTGGAAACAATCACATGTATCAGAACACACTTCATCGCAAAACCTGAAGCAGAAGGCATCTAAAGGAAATACCAGTCTCATCCCAAGTCTACATCCTTGTTAGTGCTTTCCTCGAGGCTGTGCAGAGTTGCCTCTAAGACCGATGGCCTGCAGAGGTACGCTGACAGACCAAGAGGCACATGGACGGCACGGAGTGGCGCAGGCAATCTATTTAGGTGCTTGGAGCCGTGAAAGTTAATGTGCTTGCTCTACAGCCTACTCTGCACAGCAGAACTCTCCCATAGAAGCTGCTTCTACAGAACTTGATCTAATTAAGGATTCGCTGGATCACAGACGGCAAGAACGAACATGCCTCTGTGTCTTTTCAGACTAGCCCTTAGGACATTGAACTGCATATTAAGTTTGTATTTTGTTTTCTATTACACAGTCCATGGATAAAAGATTTATAGCAATGTACTTAACTCCCCAGAACCATAGTGATGCCTCCTGTCAAAACTGTTCCAATGAGTCAAGTCTGGAAGAAATGCTGCGATACCACACCACACTCATCATTTTCTTTCCCGCTTTTCTGTACCCCTCAACACATTTCCCGATTGAATGAACAACTGGCAGGGAGCTTTGATAGTGGAATTACATATATTTCTTTTGCCACGACCTTCCTAGTTAAAATTCAATTTACTTATAATTACCTTCCCCCCACCAGTGTTTTTAAAGAACAAGCCTATCTAAATAAGATTCGCCGAATTGTAACCCTTACGTCTAACAGTATTAACCTAGCTGTAAGTATCTACCAGAAACATGAATCCGTAAACAGCAAAGGCTTTGGTATGAATTTCTCTTTCCTATAAAAAAACCAGCTAAAGGGCCGTAGTATTTAGGACTAAGCCAACACTCACTAGCTTCTCCATCCATGAATGACAGCGCCACAGGCAGAGAGGACTTTGCCTTGTCTAATCTTTGAAACTGCAAAATCCTGGGCCTGTTCAGGTATAGAAGAGACCAGCAGGAAATCTGGTGGGTGAAAACTGTCATCATGGCTAAACACTGACAAATGCTGCATCTCAGAAATCAAATCAACTAGACAACTATTTGAGGGACAGCAAAAAAAGAGGAGGAAGAGTGGAGGCAAGATACTTCAAACTGAAGCAGTATGGTTTAGAACAGCTGTTTTCAGTCTTGAAGTCTTGGCCTCTGGGAATTTATCTGTGGTTAGAGCTTTGTGTTAAAATTTGCATAAAAATAGTTCAATCCTGCTCAGAAAGAAGCTATGAGGGCCCAAGGAGAAAACAATGAGAAGCTAGCTTGGTTCTGAGAGCCATCTTAATAATAGAAAGATCCCTTAATAGCATTTTGGTTCTGCTTGACCAGTTCAGAGGCTCAGCCTGATTCTTCCTATCTTTAGGCAGACTAGCCACTTACAGCAAATGACCATGGATGTCACTTCATCTTTCCTATCTTCCCAATAGATATTAATTTGCTTGTAAACCAGATAACTTGTCTTTCAATGACTCAAATAATACTATAGACATGGGCACAAACATTTTTTGAGACAGAAGACATTAGGAACCACAGAGGTGGTTTTGGAGTTGGAAAAGAAAGAGCTACCAGCTTACGAATAAAGTAGCGCCACACATGCTGAAGAGAGAGTAACTCAACTTGAACAGTACAAAATGCATTTTAAAGGGAAAACAGAGTATCTAAAAATAGGAAACTGCAGAACTAAAAAGGTGAAATGTGTTAATGTTGGGTAACGTTTAAGGAAAATGGTTTATTCCTCATAGGTAGTACCCTAGTAACATTTCCTTCAGAAGAAGGATTTCTTCAAGAACAATCAAAGTAATTACTATTTCAAAAGTAGGATTGACAAAGATGTCTCCATTTTATAATGCCTATTGAACAGTTCATGTGGAAGACCACACAGCAGCTTTGCTGACTGATTCTAGAAAAGTACAGTTTCATACAGCCCAGACATCAATGCCTTTAGAAAGAGATCTGTAATTGTAATAGGCATGAATGAAGGCCAAAATTATAAACTTCACTATAATACATTCCAATTCAGCTGAATACCATATTTTTGTGGGTCTGCAACCTCTCTGAACCTTGAAAATGAACACACTTCATGACGTGTTGAAAGTCTCCAGCTCTATTCAGAGTTCATTGTATTAATTCTTCAATGCTTCCCTGATTAACATTATCGCATGTTCCTAGTCCCTCCTCTTCCTAAAAGAGCATCAGTCACTGAAGTGTTCCCCAGTAGCCTTAAAAAAGGCACCATTAAAGGAGAAAATAGAAACAGCACAAACTATAAAATTAAAATTTTCATGAAACTAATAGAAAATTTTCTAGCTAGTATTTTTGGAAATATCTTTGAGCAAGCTTTCTATGCTTTTTAAATTTTTAGATCTACTAAATAGATTTTGAGCCCACAAAACCACCCACATCGAAAGAGCTCAAGCCCAGGGGAAAAGTATCAATTGCTTGGCAGGTTAGTTTCAGACACACTAGGCTAAGTATTCAGAAAGTCTGACAACAACCTACTCTAGGGGAAGAAGAGTGAGAACATGAATTATGTATGTGAACAGTGATAATCCTAAAATTTGTTTAAATATACATGGAATCAAATTTTGATGATCTCTGGGCAGATTATCCAAATTGTGCAATAATAATGTTGTTCTTGAAGGTAACCCTTTTCTTTCCATGCTTATGATTATTATTTTACATCTTAACATGATTTTTCAAAGATAAAGATACTAGAAAGAATATTTTCTTTCACTTTTAATGGACATTCAAAATTACTGCTTTGTTTTTTCTATTACTACTTCCCACTATTCTCACATAATGTAGGACTGGGTACTTAACATTCAGAATCCAATTAGATGCATTTTATACAGTGATTGGTAAGCCGTCTTAAATTATAAAACATATTCAGAAGATTTTATAGACAACAGAGCATTTCTGACAAAAAAAAAAAAGACACTCTATTGACTTTGAAATGTCTCTGATTTGACAAAGTTTTGTAACCCCCAAATTTTGGTTTCTAATAGAACCCTATCTGAATTCCTGTCTTTTCTTGCATCAGCTTAACGAACCTGGAAACAGCACATTTACTGGAGCAGCCAAGTGACAAGTCTGTCTCTCTTTCTTGGGATTCCTCATCAGTGCAGTGAGAACTTCACTCCATGAAATTTCTATTGGCAGTTTGGATGTATGTTGTAATTAAAGATGATTATGACCTAATTTTGTGGCTCAGGAGTTAAGTAACTCATAAGGCAGGAGAACAATGTTTGCATAAAATTATTATGTTATGAATGCAAAGCTGATGGTGGAAAGCATTTTGAAAGCAGGTTCTTTGAACTGCAACTTTTTTTATTATTTGCAAAGATTAATATTGGATCTTGAGTATTACACCCTCTTCTAATGTTGATTCCATTTTATCCACTCATCATAAAATTCTGTAGATTAGCTAGATATGTATTTATAATACCTGCAGTTGGAAAACTATTTTTAATTATACTATCTGGTATTCTCAGTAATTAAAACCATAGTATTCTTCTACATTTTAAGCGCCCTATTTAATCTTGTAGGGTAGCAAAATCTCACGAGTAACTGCTATGACGATTTTTACAGTAACTGTGTTTTTGCATTCTTAACAAAGCCAAATATTCCAGTGTTCCTCAAAAAAACCCCAGAAAGAACAACAGATATAGCAGACCTGAATATAACTAAGTATTTGGGAAAACATGCTTGTGGCCAAAACCCGAACACAACCAAAAAATTTAGTTATATTTTCCTGCTCGTGGTAACAACTTAAGCAACAACTCAATTATTTGATAAATATTATTTAAAAAAAAAAGCTTCATTTTCTGTCAAAGCAAAAAAAAATCATGGGGTTTTAAAAAATATCAATTTTTTAATATTTCCCATGTGAAAGAAATTGTCATTTAATCAGCTCTAATACTGAAAAAAATTAAAGGAATAGGAAGAAAAGTTGCTGTGTCACTGCTGCAACACAGGAACTGCCATAACCGATCAGCCCCCTCAGTGGTCGTCTTAGCAGTTTTGTCTCAGAAGTATCTGGTGTTGCCTAAAGCCAAAGTACTACAGAACTTTCCTTCATTATGACAAACAGCTGAATGACAATTTGTTTCTTCTATGCAGCACTCTGTAGCTTTTGTAAAACCATTGCACTTCAAGGCACCACAAGTCTTACACAGAGATTTGATTCATCATTTGATTCAACTCATTATCTTCTTGGTGATTTGGATGGTGCTTGTGTAGCTCGAAATAAAAATAAAAAACCAAATAAATAAAAATAATAATAAAATCAACCAGATTTGTGTTTCCCCAGTCATTTAGACGCTTTTGGAATCTCAGTCACTACTTTAGCCTAAAATGTGTTATTAAAAAAAAATTAATCCCTGAGCACCTAAGTTCAATAGTGTCTTGTAGTAGCTAGGTTCACCAGGTTTACTAAGCTTGGCATAAACAATCCTCCTATCAATATTAAGCTGGAATGGAACACATCTAATCTTCCCTGATCTTGTTTAACAGCAGAAAAGAAAAAAAAAAAGAAGAAAAGAAAAGAGTGCATCCAGTTCGCCTCCCTACATTATGTACTATTTTACACACTCTCTTCACTGCTCATTCTTTGCTAGTTTAATCTTCTAAGTATATCCTCTTATACCATTTTTTCCAGGACTTGTAAATGTTTCATTACTTTTCTCTGGACTCTTTATGATTTTGCAGTGCTCTGGGATACTGTGCAAGATAAAGCCCAACATATTTGCTTGCGTTTGGATTGTTACTGTACACTTCATTTATGAAGTCTTTTGAATATCTATGTACCATATAGATTACCACAAAATTTCAGTTAATTGTTAAATAAACAGTCAATATAATTCAAAGTGCCAGTAGAATCAAAGTAAAGAAGATTTTGATGAAATATTACGGAGTGTTACTAAAAAGGTGCTACTAGTAACACAAAAGTTATTGCTAAAAAAATACGTCAACCATAGACATTTGAGAGAATACGAGTGATCAAAACTAACCAAATGTTACTTCTCCCAAAGTTGAATAATAAATACTGGTTGGAAATATTAGTAACATTAGTTAGTGCACATAATAGTATTTTGATCCAGTAAAACAGATTAAAACAGAAAAGAAGATGCGGATAAAAGTTATCAATTCTTTAATGACAGTATGTATCTCAGCATTTCTCCCTTTTTCTAATCTGGGTATGAGTGAAACTGCGACAGTATAGCAACATATTCCCTCTGGGATACCTTCCTCGCCTCCAGCAACATAGACAACAGACGAAAGAAATCTTCATGCTTTCCAGTAATGTTGTAATTTTTCCTGTATTTGTTCCAGTCTGCCTTTACAAGAGTATCTGGAAGTAATGCACCCTTGTCTTTCTTGGACAATGGCTTGGCTATGAGTGTCTCAGCTACAAAGAGGTTAAAGATACTTCAGATTAATTATTAGTACTTGGTGTAGTGATTAATTCCATTTTTCAAGTATAGTTAGAAATAAAACACTTAGTAATTCGGTTTATAGCAGTTGGCTTCAACAAGACAGCTGGCTTCAACAACACTGCCAAGTGAGTAATCTGTACTCAATAATTTATAAAATGCTACCTCTCTCTATTCACATATTAAAAACAAAAGCGACACAAAAAAGGATAATAGAAGTAGCTTTGAGTGTTTTAACCTTGAACATTGCAATATATATTATGCAGCAAAGATTAGATAAAACATATGAAAGAAGAAAAAATTTTAACTAAGCGACACAGCACACGTTTTAAGTCTTGTTAATCAGATGCAAAATATTAGATTCAATCTTAGAAAAGTACATGGAAAAGTCAAGTCATTTGAAAGAAATCTGAACAAAAGTCACTTTTAAAGTAGTTACGTTAGTACCATTTGACTAAATGAATAGCTGTGGAAAGCACACAAGAAGGATACTAACATTTTGGAATAAAAAAAGTTCTTAAATTCTAACAGTTATTGAATTTTTTTTTTCCCCTTACAAAATATCCCATATTTAAAGACAATCATCAGTCTTACTTCACAGAAGGTGAACATGAGCTATGCAAAGTTTCTAATCTCTGTTTGTCTGGAGAAGTGAGAGTCATTTGGCCTGCTTTGTACTCAGCAGTATCTCTAAAGATCTGGGGGGGAAAAAAAAAATAAAAATCCACCCCCTATTTTTTCCCCTGACTAAAAACTGCCTGTTGCTTCTTTGTTCTTCTGCACACACTATATTCTGATTGCTAACTAAAATCACGGAAAAAGAAATGCTTCTGCATACAATATAGTACGTGATATGTAAACAACAACTTAATGCCACATGCAATTGCAACCCAATACAAGTATACAGTGGGAGTGAAGAGGTATTAGAGATAGTGAAGACAAAACCCTTTCTTTCCTTTGCTCCTCCAAACTATGAAGTCCCTATAGTCCACCCTCCTGAGCAACCTACAGGATGGGTGCAGTCATTCACATGTTTAAACAGAAACATCCATTTACAAGTAAGCACTTTTAGAAGCTTACCTGTATCTCCTGGTCTGATAATAAGGCTTTATGATCCCATAGCGTATCTTTAATTAAGATACTATTACATGGATTGAAAAACTCTTTTAGAGAAAAACATCTAATTTTTTTCGTAAGCAACTTGGTAAGGAAATTTCAGGGCAGAAATCTGGAAAATCTGTGGGCAGTGCATATTCCAAGAATGACAGTCAAGTGCCAGAAAGTATGTCAGGTTTTGACAAACCTGTGTTTGGGTTTCTTCAACTGTTATTTACACCAGGAAGCTGCGAGAGATACTTCTGTAAACCCCGGAATTAGTAGGCGATTTGCCACTCATTACAATGGCACAAAGGTAGGAAGAATATTTAATTGCCACATGATGGAACAGCTGGTTTCACACCAGACAAACGTTAGACATCTGCTGAAAATCTACCTGCTTGCCTGGAATGAAGTCTACATGTAAGAAATTTTTCCAAAATCTATTGAAAAGGAATACAGTCCATGTGACATACAAAAGACATACTCCACTGCGACTTACAGAATCTATCCTTCACAAATTATTACCTTATGTCGTGTTGGAGAACCCTTCTCTGTTTCTGTTGGTCCTTCAGGTAGGAGAGGAACAGAATCTGGTACTAGTCCTGAAGGTTGTTCTTCATATTCTTCTGCAAACAGGACATGTAATTCAGCATTATGAGAGCCATGAAAGAATTATTAAAGTATCTATTTTATGTGAACAACCATGACATTATGACCTAGCCAATAACGGGATATGAACTGAAACAGGTGAAAAATGTTTGGAGCCAAACTTTGCATGAGAATTTATCAAAAGTTGCCCGTTAACTTTTATTTATATTAGTAAGCTTAAATTTAAATGTAATTTATATATAGGTAATTATATAAAATAAAAACAATCATTTACACGGATAAGAACAAGTCCATACTGACAGCAATGCAACTGATACTTAACAAATGTATTATATGCATTTCTTTTGGTTCAAAAATAAGATGGTCATCAACTCAAATAAATTATAGACCAGGTTTTTTTTGCATAGTTGGACAACTGCCTCAAAAATGTCGGGGTTTTTTGTTTGTTTGTTTTTAAGAACAGGCCGTCACTGAAGACTCTTCCTACAGACTGCTCTCTGGCTTATTTTGCAAGGAAGAAAGGAAGGAGAAAATGCACAGGATGTGCAAGGGCAGGACAAAGGGGAAGGGCAGTAGTTAAGCTAACTTTAACAACCAAGTTAGCACAGTGTTATGCCCAAGTGTTTTTTAGGAAAGAGGCATAAACACTAGACTTCACTTGAAAGACAAAGGGAGGAACTAGAAAATGGAGGAAAACATCTTGAGAAATGCTGGGTTAAAAGATTTCTAAACACCAGTATAACTGATAGTTTGATAGTTTAGGAAAGCAAATGAATTTCTTGTAGCATGCAACCACACACTACATCCATAAGCTAAATACTAACAACTGTCAGGACACTGAGCATCTTTACATCAGTTGACTCAGTAGGATGCTTCCTATATTATTTGTTGAGATTCATTTAGGTTTGTCTGTATTAGTTTAATTGAAACTGTTTTAATGACAGGAATCTGGTAGCAAGTTCAATGCTCAGATAGGAGATTTAACCATTACTCTTCTTCTAAAACTTCATACTGAAATCCACTTATTTGGGAACTGAGCATTTTCCATTACAGTAGGGTGAAAATCAAGACTTTTTACAGAAGTAACTGGTTAGATCTAACAGAGATTGCTGAAAAAAACCCCTAAGACGTCTGGAAAATGCTTTGATGTGTCCTAAAACATTGCCAAGGTAGGGCATGAACAAGGTGGCTGTATGTGAGACAAGGAATCAATCCAGTTGACTGACAATTAAGCCAGTACGATATAAGCTGGAATGTTTAACTAAGTGCCAATACCCTCCTAAGTCAGGTATGTCAACCTGCTAAGTGGTTATCTAACTTTATACAATTTCTGCATCACAATAAGTCATCATTAAACCATCTGTGTGTTACATAAATTTGTATCTTCAGAACAATAAGCAGTACAGCATGGTAAAATCTTGGACCATCAGTTAAACCCGCTCCGGTATACCAGGAAGACAGCAGTAAACTTACTTTCACCAGCCACATAATTAGCTGGAAAATAGCCTTGCTGTCCATTTGCTAGGCTGCCAAACCACCAGTTATCATTATCTTTGTATAACACTTGGATAATGTCACTGCGATGGATGGTTAGCTCATCTGATCGATGCGCTGTGTAGTCATAAAGAGCCACTACCTAAAAGAGAGATAAGAGCACCACAGCTTTATCACAACCATGCCACAGAGAAAAAAGCGCAACATTCACTTCCTCTTGCAGAAAAGCAGCTGAAACCAAAGCTGCACTTTGGTAAAAGCTGAGGCTGTCTCAAGTTTTGCTAATGGGATCAGGGGTGGTGGGAAAGCAGCAGGAGAGGCAAGATAAAGGACTGTGGGATTGTAGAAATGGTTAAGAACATTCAATTCACTAAGATTAGCTTCAAAACAGCAGCTGTTAGTTTTATAAGCAATTTACTTGTGAAGCAAAAGGAAAAAAAACCCACTTCATACACTTTCTCAGAATTGTTACACCACCTTCAGATCCCATTCTGCGTGTGCATATGTGTTCGAATAAATACTTCAACAGTATGACAGTTTTCCAGAAGAAAAAATTTAGTACAAAAATGTCATTGCAAAGTTTTGCTTTGATCACTTCACTTTTTCTTTTTGTTTAGAAATAAGGACTTGCATATTCAATTTTATAAATATCTGCAAAAAATACATTTATATTCCACTTCCCGTAATAAATCCACTTGCCAGTGAACTACAGTGCATCTATAATTTTCTGGAAAAGAGAGACTAATAGTGGTCAGCACTGTGCATACTACACAGAATACATTACCAGAAGCCTGCTTTCTATCCTGAATATGAAAATATCAAGTATAATTTCTTATTTATTTTCTATACGCTATGAACAAAAATCTGTCCTGATGAACTCTGAGCTGAAAAGACTGAAAACAAGTGAACTGAAAGAATAAGGGAATTGCTCACTTCCCTCATCATAAGTGAAGAGCAAAATTATGACCTTTTTTACACAAGGAACACTGCTTCCCTACATATAATCTTTACCTCAGATTCCTCTACAAAATTATAAGTAAAGAGGACAGAAACAGGGATCATTAGATGTGATAGGAGGTTATAGGAGACTGAAGGAGACAGCAAAGTTATTATGAAGATAGGGATTTGGAGAACAAACTGTCTTTTTTTATTACTCATGCATGCATTTTAAATCCTGAGACTGCAGAACTGTGCAGTGCTTTTTATATTTGTATTTATATTTTGAGTAAGATCACCTGTAAGTTATGTGTGTAAACATATAGCCAATGTCACTTGTATTTTCATAATTCTATGTCATCAATTAAACAAATTAAAATCAGTTATGAATGGGAAAAGACGGAAATGATTCTACCACTGTAAATTCTATGTGGTAATTTGTAAGCTGGTCAGCATCAAAGACTTAGTATCAGCATAGTTCACAGTACGCAGGAACTTTATCTAAATATGTATTCAGTAATCCTGAACTTCCATAAAAAAGCTAAGGAAGGAAATATCCTTCATCATAACCCTCCTCCCTGCATTAGAAAAGCTAATACAGTTACATCACAATTACAGGTGATGTTGACTGTATAGAAATATGAAGTATAAACAGAACCAAGCAAAACACGCTCATCAACACCACAGAGAAACAGTACAGAAGTGGAAGCTTGCATGATCCTGTCCAGTAAGGGGTGCTCTAACAGTGCCCGCTTCAGTTAAGTCACAACGGTTCCCTTAGCAACAGTACTATGAAAATCATGAGGTCACCTTAGGTAAAAAAACCCCACAAAACAACCCCAAAAAAGAAGAATGTAACACTTATTACTTGGCAGCATGAAAAACAATGAAAGGCAGAGCAACAAATACTTCTTTTTGCAGTGTCTTTTGTACAATAGTTCTAGTGTAAATGTTTTGGTTTCTGGAAAAAATTACAAAAATTCAGTAACATGGAAACACTGCCAACAGACAGTTCAAACCAATCAAGTCCCACTGTCTGTCTCCCAGAAATAAAAAAATTAAAAGACCACTGTGTCCTGTAATACATCTGGTTTAGCAAGCCTGACAATTTAAATGAGATGTAAAAATTGCCATTGTATTCTCTGGAGACATACGATCAGAAAATGACCCTAAGGGGATACAGGAAGTGCACCTCAGGACCAAAGAAGAACGTAAAACACTCACGCCCAAAGCAATGGAATTTCTTCTAGTGTGACATTCAGATATGTGTTAAGTTCTGTCTGGGTCCAAGTTCAAGCAAAAAAACACAATCTATATTCATCAAAGTTTTACAGAATTATTTTTCAGGAGTTAATATAAAACCAGAAGTAACACGGTTATGAACATGTTTGTACGAATTACAAAATCCAGGGTGGTAAAACACGTCCTTGGGATCACACTGAAAAAAAAAAAAAAAANCAAAAGCACAGATACAGTGTAACAGGTATAGAAGATTACATAATACTTACTGTCTCTTGCCCCAGTGGACAACTGCTTCCTCCTCTCACCCCCAGCGCAGTCAGGCAGTCATCACTCTAGAAGAACAAATTATTTTAAAACTTTAATATGAAGCATTTTGATAAACTATCAATTTGAGTATTTGTGTCTACTGTAAAACAGTAAGAATCATCTGTGATAAAATGTCTTTTTTAAAAAAGAAGTGCTGCTAAGCACCTCTGAGTAATATTGGCTATGCAGATATTTAGAAAAAGGTATTAAGTTTTTCAATATGTGCACTACACTGAAGACAACATGGGGGAAGACAGAGGATTGATGACTATGCAGTCTAAGCTTGTTTGCATTGCCAACGCTACAGTAGAAGTTTAAGAAATTGTTGCAGTGAACTTTACCTCTGAACCAGTATGCAAAAGATGTCACTGATATAATGGAGAATTTCAGGTTGGTCTTAATAGCCAATACTTTCCATTTAATTTTAATTGCTCTATCTTTACCACTTAAGTCTTCAGACTTCCAACGAAGTCAAAAGAATAGCAGGGATATAATGCAATAATTAGGATGTGCCCTTACCTACAACATTTGATTTCTGTCAAACAAAGTAATTCTTCAGTTGAAAGAAGATTTAAACCAGAAAAAATTTGAAAAAATAGCAGAGGAACAACAAATCAGAACAAAGGAAGAGACAGCAGGAAGAGTCCTTAGCTGATGCTACTTAATTTCTTCCAATGGCCTGTTTTCACAAAGGGGAAACCAGTTTCCCCTATGTTTTGTATGCATCAAAGGATTCCAACTACAATACAGAATAGAAATATTACACAGCAATTAAAATATTTTAGGAAAAAAGAATCAAATGTGAGCTTTGTGAAGTAAACAACATTTCCATCCATAACAGATTGTACCCCATTATAAACAACATTTAAATTGGAGAATTTCTATCCAACATATTTCACCTTTTTCATATTTTACAGCCCCTCTTTTTGCATGAACTTCTTTCTCTTCTACTTTTTAAAAACATCTATCTAAAATCTATAGCTCCTTTTATTTTCCATTTTTTTCTATGAGGGTGATCCAAGGAATATCGGTACTACAATGCCCAGCAGAATAAATGGCATTCTCTAGAACAGAGATTCTTGCCCTCAGCGTTGTTTTCCTAACTTAGCTGTGCTTATCCCACATGGGAAAGAAATCATTGACTATCCTGAACACAGAGGTTCCACTCACTCTCCCAATTTTTTCACTATTGCCACAGTAGTTACAGACACATGCAGTACATACAGATGAACATGGTATAGAAGTGAACAGTTGCACTCAGTTCTTATCATCTACCAGAGCATCCAAGTGTACCACCTAAATAGTTCTGAATACTTATGTACGTACACAGTGTGTGTGGGGAGAAGTGTAACTGCTTGATTTGATAAACACATTTTAAACAAAGACTAGTGGAGCTGCAGCTCAGAGGACGTGGCTTGTTCAGTGGTCTGCTGGTAGTTCACACTGCCTTACAGGTTTCAGCTAATTCTCATTTTCCATTTTCAAGATTAAGAGGACTGTGCAGGCAATGTGCTTAGCCTGTGGGATGGGAGTGCCTCCTGTTGCTCAAAAATGATTCATCAGAATTATTACCAGTATTATTTAGGTATCTAGTTCAAGTACTCATATTGCCCCATTATTGTGTCTCAATCTGTCTTTTTAATAAAGTATTTATGTGCTCTCTAACATTCAACCTAAGGAGAGCTTGAAGAGAGGGAGCTGTTTGGAAATAACAAGCTAAAATCCATGAGTCATCCTTAGACTATGTTGAATGTTCTCAGACACCAAGTTAAACTTTTAAGGCAACAACAATCCAAAGAGTTTCCTCTTCAAGAGATACACCGAGTACGTCACTGGCTGCGGACACACCTTACCTACCTCCGGCGGCACAGGGGAATGGCCACGGCTGCCTTGCCGTAACCGTAGCTCCCCCAAGGCAGCCGAGCTGCCTCTGGCGTGCCATGCCACTTCTCAAATTGTGCCAACTACCGGTCACACTGCAAGCGACACCCAGCAAAAACTACTGGCCTTTCAGTTTAGAAACATCATTTTTTAATGTTGTGTCACAAAATTAAGCCACATTTTCAGGATTCCAAAAAAGCGACAGACATACTGAAGTGTGTGAATACATCATTCTTAATACAATACTAATGTCTCCTTTTTCTAATGCAAGATGAAAACTAGTTAATCCTTTTCTTGCATCAGAACAGAAGTGGGGCTACAGTTATGTTCTGAGGAGTTGCTCTTTTGGGGAGGCAGACCATCTGTGAGAAACAGGAACAAAATGCTTGCTGAAAAAGCCCGCTGTGTCACACTGATTTTGGATGAACAAAGCTGTTAGGAGCGTTCAGCGTAAGGAGCATCTTCAGAAGATAAAGAGATCCAGCAGTTGATGCAGAGTTCTACACCATGGAACATCACACTGGTTATCCACAACTAACTCACTCAGATAACCTTGACATTTCTAACACAAAAGCCAACAAAAAATGTTTTAAGACACTAGTACAAAAGAGAGCATTGCAGGTAAGAGTACACTGATAAATAAGTTGCCGTATGAAGTGCCGCAGATTCCTGATAATAGCACTAATTAAAATGTTTATGGCTTCTTTTTAATTAGGCAGTTTCAGTGATTGTGGTAATGGAGGTTTTGCTTTTATTCATGCAGATGCATAGCGCCCAACAGGATCTGGGCGTTAGATAGCATTCATTCCTTCACCAGAAGCACCACTGAGTAAGAACAAGCAATATGTTATTATTGCCTTTTCCGTAAAAATTTCAGCATTTCATTTCTACTACTGAAAAAATATATTTCAAATACCATAATATCAAAGTTTAAAGAAAAAAATATGGAAAAACATAAAGTCTACCAATGGTTTCTTACACTTCTTCCTTGTATGTAAACACATTCTTCATTGTAACAGAATAAACATACAGATTAAGTCCCACTTCTAATTAGTCATTAACTTTTAATAACTATACTTGGAAAATAAGCTTTTCTAAGATTAATCTTAGGCAGACACTACACATGTAGGGGTGAACCTCAACGTGTGTGCATACAGGGCCAAAGCTCTCCTCCCTCCTTTTCCCGTTGGAATGACAGACTCAGTGACATGAAGAAGGACAAACATCTATTTCTTGGATGCTGCAGTGCGCCACTGCTTCTCTCCACTCCACCTCCCTAATACCTGCTATCTGTCACAAACTGGGAGAGAAACTGGGAGTGCTACTTGTGCAAACACTCCACTAAAGACTCAGGGAATAAGTGTTAAAGCTTTTTTGGTCTGTTCAGTAAGTCTATGCCTTAGTGTGTAATAGCTTAGGTTCTGAGACTGTTACCTCTTGAGGTTTTTGTTTTTCTTGTTTAATGGTAGTTTGGTTTTGGGTTTTTTTTTTTTTTAAAGGAGACAAAATAAGAAATGAACCTAAAGTGCTCAAAAAGCCATGGCTGGCTGAAAAGTGAGGTAATATTTAAAACATGTAAAATTATTACAGAATCAATCCGAGCTTTTACAGTTGCTCCATTGTTTTCATTTTTCCTTATAAACCCGAGGGTCAGAAATTTACTTAATCCTCTCCTTCCCTTAAAATGTCATGCAATCTCTTTACCCCAGTAATTGAAGTTTAAATGAAACGCTAAATAAACTGAGACTTAGCATAAAATAACTGAGTATTGTTTTAGCACTGTCTTATTTCTGTTCTTGTTCTCAGGTCCAATGAATTTTCAACACACTACTAGCTCAGGACACCAAACTATACAAACTTAGTCTACGGAAAACAGAAGCACAAGGACAGTATTAACAGCCAAATTAAAATGATTCTAAAAGTATTAGTTGCTAAGAATAATGTACTCTTCTTTGGTCTTAATTAATCTGTCTGTAGACACTCTAAAGGTACTTCCTTAGGCTTCAGATGACTACAATCCTTATTTGATTACAGCCCTTCCATATTTAATGAGCATGGGAATCTATAATCTGCCCAGAGGAAAAAAACCAAAACTGTGCCAGGCTGCACTTTATTGAAACCTACAATGTACAAACAGAAAACAGAAATGCAAACACAGCTGCTGCAGTTAAGCCTACAGGGATAAAAAAAAAAAAAAGGAAAAAAAGGGAAAAAAGATCAATTCAGAAGCATGTGAAATACTCCAGCTCCTGAAATTATTCAAAATCTCTTCAATTATTTTGTCATTTGTACATATGCTACTTTGATATAAATTACTCAGTTTACCTGCACTTATAATATACTGCATTTATAACAGAAAAAATAACAAAAATATTCAAAACCTTAATTTAACTCTCTCAGAAAAATGTACTTTAAATTTGCTATTTAGTATTTTCCAAAACAGTTGATCCCATAAATGTTTATGGAGCTTGATGTGATGGAGAACACTAAAATACTGAATGAACAATTTATACTTTTTCCTAAAAATTACACATAGATGGCTAAAAACCTGAAAATGTGAAAACAAGAACCACTTAGCCACTAACAAAACAGCAATGTAAAATCATGCTTTCAAAATTTCTTGGTGAATCCTATGTATCTTACAAGCCTTACAACGCCAGTAACAGAATCTGTTAAATAAGGTAGGTCCAAAAAAACCCTAAACCTACCCAAACCAAAACCCCAAATCCAGAGTGTAAAATGGCTATAAATGATCCAAGTTAATTTATGTCCATTTCTAACACGTCTCTGAAAAATTACAGTCAGCATGCAATTAAGATGGAATACTACATCATGGCATTCTGTCCATGGGTGCAGGAGGATTAACATCTCCAGTACAACCAGTCCAGCTTTCTAGAGCCACAAAAACATCTATTCAGAAGCGTAACTTGTTCTTCCATCACTAGTCTTTCCATATGTTTTGTGTTTAATCCAAGTTTATCAAATGTAGTTCGAATTAATGGCATTTGCCGATTCTGTTGGATTTTTATTATTGTAATCAGGAAACCAGAAATAAAGGAAGGAATAAATATAATTACTAGAAATTTCCAAACAATATTTAACAGATAAGCAATTAAATAAACAGAGGATAGCTGTGATTTCACTTGTTACAAAAAGGTGAAGTATGAGTAAACAATGAAAACATGGTGTTGCAAATAGTATTCAATTTGAAGTTATTGTCCCACCTTCGTCTCCCTACTTATCAATGCCTGAATTCTTAGTCATTATCAAAAACACAGGACTGCGATTTTAGCTTATTTATTTCTAAACAATAAAACGTAAATAATGAAAAAACATAAAGCTTTTCATTTGCAGGTATCTGATCTCACTACCAGCTGGCTGCAGCAAAAGCTTATTTGCCCATGTAGACAATTTGCTTGAAGATACCTCTTTTGTGAGTAAAGACAGGATAAAAAAAAAGCCTCCCTACAATGAGAACTTGTGAATAATGGCATTTCATAGTTAAATATCAATTTAAAAAAAAAAAATGCAAAGATAGAATTCCTTACCGTCTGTAGTCTATCCAATAGTGTTCGGCTAAGAGGATTTCCTACTGGGCTGAAACACCCTGTGAAAAGAAAAGGCTGTGAATTTTCTGCTTGTTATCCTTTTCCATCGAATAAACCATTTTATTTTAAAATCATTATGTTAGCAGGATATGTTAGAAAAAATTCTAATGAAAAGCAGCAGCATCTTTCAGTCACAACTATGCATCCTTCAGTCAGGAACAGTTGGAGGGTTTATTTAACTAACAGACCTGACACAAGGTTAACTAATCCAATATTTCCATTCAAATGATTTGGAGAAATAGCTCAAGCTATGTCCACATGCCACCTCATGCTCAAAGCTGACACTATTATCTAGGCTGTATTGGTTTTCTCTTCATTGAATTTCTGAGTAATGCATACAAAGTTTTCCAACAGAAATGATCACAAAAACTCTCAAAGGAATTACTTCCTTATTTTATCTGAAAGAATAACTATGCCTATTCAGTAGTTCCCTTTGATCATCTGAGTTCCTATCACAACACATCTTGCTGTTTATTTTATTCACTCTCTACATAGTGCATTTGAACAAGTACTTGTAAATTCTTTTCTTTTCAAACTATTATGTTAACTACTAAGCTCAGGAAAATCCTTTCATCATCTATGGATTTATCTTTTTGTTATTGTTCTCCTCAGCTGTATACATAAGAAAACATCTTAAAAAGAAATGAGACAAAAATCTGAAATTCGTTGAACACGACAGTGAAAAATGCTACTGCTTCGTTGGAGAAGGTTTCTCAAGTATAGAGATGCCAGAAAACACAGAGTTAAGTTCACTGGATTTTCTCTGTGAGACACTAGATTTGAAACAAGTTTTGTTTTCAAAGAGGAATAAGTTCTGAAAACTCATTTTCATACGCCGCTCCAAAAGCCTACCCTTGAGGAGTCCAGTATCTGCATAAGGAGGACATTTCAGATTCAGATTCCCATGTACTGGCACAGCTCCACAAGGAAGCTTGCACAACTCCACCTACGGTATACTTTCTAAAGCCTAGTGGTTTTGACTTTCACAGGAGATTTACTCGTAGATGTTTAATCATTAAGATATTTCGATATTTCTAAATATAATAAAAGCTGAAAGCTCAAATAAGCATAGTTAAACCATGCTCCTGCCCATCTTCTGCATGTGAATCATTTTGTACTTGTGAGAAATCCTAACTAAGTGCAACACTTGATTTTTCAATTTTATGTATGAATTAAAAATTTGGTGATCTTAATGACAAAAAAATTGTATAAATTCTAAAATATTTCATTTTGAAAGGCTTACTTTGATTTTTACCACTTTTTTCCATCACTTTTCAGAAAAGGAAAGAGATGATAAAAGTAACTGTTTTCCGAATTCAACCCATACTCAAAGACGGTAGACCCGAAGCTTACTTTTTTGCAAATAAGCTATTTGCTAAAACATGTATTCAGCACTAACATCAAGTCAGTGGGGACTCCTATTAATATTGTTATCTACATACTCATACAGTTACAAAACAAGCTGTGACAAAGATGACACTACATATGGATATACTATGGCATAGAAGGGTCATTATCATTTCTTTGGAAAAAAAAACCCCCACAACAACCTCAAGAGCACTGAAATGTCTGCATGATAATTTTTTTTTTTCCTCTTTAGGCAGTTAAATATTCTATCATAGGATTTTCCATTTGAGCATTGTAGTATTGTGCCAGTTCATAAAAATCCATTCTAAGATAAAAGCTATATAAAATATACGATGAAAACAATTGCTTGTTTGGAAAAATCTTCAAACTTTATTTTAAAAAAAAAATTAATCTGTATTTTTATCACTAATATCATTGACTTCTTTGTTGTAAGGAAAAGATGTATTACCTCCAAGTACTTCTGGACTGTATGTCTATGTATGCAAGTACTCCTGTGCAGTCTCTATATTTAGCTGCTTGTCAGGTGAAAACTTTATGGTTAGACTGGTATCCCCAATTAAGCCTCAAGAAAGGGCAGTGCAGACCTGTTCTGCTGCAAGCACAGGAAAGAGACAGTTGTGTGTAAGGAGTGCTGCACTGAATTCTAGCAGCTGGCACTGCTTTTGACAGCGTTTTCCGTGACTAGAGCCTTCTTCCGAAACAAGAAGGAAATTCTTATTAATTTGCTTGAGGTGTAAACACTAAATAGACCACAGCACACTTGGGTCCAAATATTCTATGCTTCAGAGCCAATGCTATTTGTTCATTCTGATCATACCTATTGGTTACCCCAAAATACCCTTCAGTGTTGTCCGTTAGCTGTTTTCAGTTATGTAGCATTCGTTTAACAGCTCCCACATTCACAAGTCATATTAAAAAAAGATCCACAAAACAACCTGTTCAAATCTCCCTCGTGCACAAGACAAGATCCATTCAGCAAGTAAGGGAACATCCATCCCTTCTTTCTCAAATGATGCAGTAGATTTTAAAAGCAATTTTACACAGCTATTGGCTTGACATGGTTCCATGCTTGATGAAGCATGTAAATGACACCCAGCAGGTGTGACTAAGAGCCTCTGCAGTTCTGCCTCTGGTTGTCTCTGATCCAGGCTGTACAAACTTTTCAACTAATAGAGTGAGGTATTAAAGCTGAGGTCAGATTGCAGGAGGACACTTCTACTTCATCCAAAACTGAACTTTACAGGACACTGTGACCTGTTGGGACTCACTTAGCCTGAGCTTATTATATAAGGGTCATTAAATCGCTTGTAAGGTCAAACCTGAAAAAAAACAACTCCCAGGTTAATCTAGACTGTCTTCTCTTAAGGATGCTTCAGAATCACTCATAGAAAAGCATTTATGTTGATTCAGAGGGTTTACTTGAGCTCTCCAACAACCTTCTTTCTTAACAGCATTTGCTGTCTTCACCTTCAAAACCCTGTACGTCTTGAGAAGCTAATCTTCCCTATGAAAGTATTAACATTTGAATTATTATATTTCCTATTACTCTGCATTGATTCTTCAGTGGTTTACTTTATATGAAGTTATTTCTAGAAGAACCTACTGCTGATGTCTAAATGCAATGTTAGATGTCTCAAAAATGGTAGATGCTATTGCTTTTTCTGAAATGATCAGAATTTTCACACTAACACAATTTAACAGCAGGACAGCTCTTCTTTATGGCCCACATAATCCTCTCGCTACAATTATTTTTATGCATGTGCTGACTTCAGGCAAATGCCTGCCAAGGAGCTGGTACCTTTTAAAAACAGCGTAGCTGTCTGTCTTGAGAGGGAGTCTGAAACTGCATTAGTTTCTTGTACAATTAGAACAGTGAACTGAAATTCCCAGGTCACTTTTGGCAATATATTCTCTGCCAGTGTAACTGCAACTAAAGAGAAAAGATGCTGACAGAAACCAAGTAGTTGTCCTCCTGTCCAAAACACGTCTGTACTACCAGGTTCCCATTTTGTTGAAGGCTTTCACTGAAAAACTACCCTCTGCTCTAGATAAGCACATTAGTGTGAATTGATCAAATTGTAAATAGTTGGGCTGAAACACACAGGAAGCAGATGAGTTCACTTCCAACCAGATTAGACTTACACAGAAATTTATATAACAACAACACTGCCCCAAAATAACACTTGCAATAATTAAAACCACTTCCTATTAAATAACAGCATCTTTCGCTAGTGTATCTGTTTTAAATTAATAGCAAAAGCCCCTGAAGAGGGAAAAAGTCCGTCTAGGGAGTCAAATAATTGCACTATTATTCTACTGGAGTGCCTATAATCATCTAATAGACATTTAGGTGAAAATTTCCTCTTTTCATCATAGAGACTGAGAGAAAATTCATTACAGAATGTATGTTTTAATTAACTTTTCAAAAGAAGGCCTTTTCTCCCTTTGTGAAGTGCTCTTCACAAATTAATTCTGTTAATTAATAAAAGTATCTAAGCATCATAAATCTCCAAGGATTCCAGTCTCCTGGAATCTACAATTAACAAAATTATCCAAAAGCTTATCCTGGAAAATCCTTAGAAAAATCACAGAACACCAATGAACAAATAGCTAAGAAAGTTGAAAAAAGTCAATATCCAGACATTTCTGTGATGAACTCCTCTAAAGCATACAGAGAGAAAAAAAAAAAATCTTACTTATTCCATTTCCACATTATTCTATTTTTCATTTTTACTTTAAGTTTTTACTAATTGTTAATGTCTAAAAAAACCCCTGCAAACAAATCCTGAAAACATGAAAATAAACTATGCCTCTAGGAAATGTTGTTTCTTAATGCAGATATTCTTCTTACAATTTATACTGTGGCCTCTTGCAACATGGCATAGTTAAAATATAGCCAAATAAACAACAAACACCAAGGGTAAAAAAGTCAACTCAGATATGAGAAGAATATATGTCTATCAGCTCAGTCCTTTTCCTACTGATCTTCCGTGGTTTTAAAACTGTTCCCAACACACAGAATTATGCTTTCAGCACAGTCACCTATTCAAAAGTATGACCTTTGCGACCAAACGATCTTTGGGTACGCAGTATAATCTCTACTTTAGGCTTCACAGGAAATTTTTGAGTTTTCTTTTAAAAGTAAAAGCTTCCAGGGCAGGAATACTCAGCTCTTTCTGTGATTTTATTTTTCAAGCTAGGTATAATATAAGAGAAAGATGATAATTTTGTAATGATCTAAATATATATTAATCTTCCCTCAAAGGCTTTATCCTCACAACAATCATGCTTTAATAGATCAAACAGAATTCATTAAACAAAAAGATTGTTTATATATTGGATAAGAACCTGTTTTCCTTTACTTAAACACAGGATCACAAATACTTTCAAAACCCAGCACGAGCATTTTCAGATGCAGTTCACATAAAGTTAAAGGAATGGATGCATCCACTTAACGCAAGCGTACCTTTTTGTTTTACCAGCAAAACAAATGTTTTACTAATATCCAGTGCTGGAGGTGAAAACCCACTTCAAATTCTGCTCTACGTAACTTAGTCTAGCACCTATGATTTTGAACGTATTCCAGATTAAGGAAGAGACTGGGTAAGACCAAAGTGTAATGAAAACTGTTTCAATGAACATCAATCTGTATCATAGCTTTTAAAAATACTTTGGAACACATTTGGCTGAAGGTAGAGCAAGAAAACTACATTCAAAAGCAGTTCAAAGTGAGACAAGGAACAGAGTATTTTTAGCATTCTTTCTAAAATAGCATTCTCTTTGTAGCTAATACAACGCCAAAGGAAATGGTTAATTCTCTTGAGAGCTTGTATCTTGCAAGCCACTTAAAATGTATATTCTCAAAATAGACGGTTCCCACATGCTATGTTTAAGTGTATATACAAAAGTGCTGTGATGGCATCACTACTGAATGCAAAGGACTCTACAAAAACCTGTAAGATTCTTGCAATGTATTCTGTGCTGACAGAAGTCTAGTCAACGTCAGGTGAGCCCATGCTGTTGCTAACCCTCTCCTTGTCTTTTTGCCAATTTTTTCTTCTCTCACAGCATCTGGAAAAGACTAAACTACCCCCTCAATGTCATTCTCATTTTCTAAGTGTGGTTCCAATTTGTTAACGCAAATATATCCACTTAAAATCAAACCACAAAATGTACAGGACAAATAAAATCCCTCTTCGTTTACTGTATTACTTTCTCTAAGTTATATAGAGAAACTTCTGTTAATTTATTTTACCAGTCAGATATGAGAGCTGTTTTCATGCTATATACATTTAAAAAAAAATGAGATAAGCCTTAGCTCTAATGCTGCCAGCTGTCACTCCTCAGTTAGTGCAGATTGATCTAGATGGCAATGACAAAAGAAACCAAACCAAAACAAACAAAAAACCAAAATACACCTCCCCCCCGCCCCCCATTAAGCCAAAACAGAACTGTGCCAATAGGTGGAAAAGCATAACTTCTTTTTGTTTCCCTTCCTGATCCCCATTAATACAATGAAAACCTGTAAACTAACAAAATAAAAGAAACTTGGGAACTTAGGTCAATAGATCAGGCTGTGGTTGCCATGCACAGTAACTATAGGGTATTATGCAGAAAAGTCTGCACAGAAGAATAAGCTTTCAATAAAAAGTATTGCAATATTTACCATTTTAACCAATTGTTTCGTAAATGCTGGTATTAAAAACAGTTATCTAGAAAAGTAACTTTAGGGAGTTAAAGAATTCAATACCATGCAGTTCTACACATATTGCTACAGCTTCTTTCACACCAGCCCCTGGTCAACTCCAGGTATTAGGAGAACTCTGGCTTCTCAAACCATGAGTCAGTCACAGTCTTCCGAAATTGAGAAAGACAACCAGTCTAGTGTGCTTAAACACAGTAACTTTCTTATCCAAGGACTGGTACAGTTATCACTAGCTACTGCATCTGGTTGTCTCCCATTCCCCATCCCAAATGACCAAGGAGGCCCTTGCAGCAGAGCTAAGTGAACACTGGAGCAGTGGGACGGAGCAAGGCTTGCATTCACACCTGTAGATCCACAGAGAGATACCTTCACTGTAACATCACCTAATTCCAATCCTCATATAAAAGAGATCTCAGAATCAGACAGCACTAACACGAAAAAAACACTAAGCTTCTGGCAGTGCCATATCCCGCAACGTAATTATATCTACCATCAGCCAAAAGAATGTATAGAGATATTCATTCAAGGTTAGCCATCATTTTCATTCCTGGTTCAAGGTGTACAAGGGCACAAAGAGGTATTTGCTCTGAATCTTAGGCTAGTCCTCCAGAAGAAACTATGGAGATAATCCATCACCGACCTTGAGAGTACTGTTTCATATGAATACATTTATCCTTTACTTAGGCACAAAGAAAAGGCAGAATTTGGCCCCTATTTACAAAAGGTATAATGAAGTAAAAACTATTGCATCACAAAAACAATTAAAAAATCCAACTTTTTAATTAGAGATTAAAATCAAATACATTTAGCAGCCTACACACCCACCTAATTATTTCTGAGTAATCTTATCAAATCATCATCTTACATTTTTCTTGCAAATGTTAAGTTTCTACAGTACCATATATAAACAATGCAAGTAGTAGCACATGTCCCAAGCATTCTTTTGAAGTAAAGAACATTTATTGAATTCATGCTAATCGGGAACGTGCTAATTTATGACAACCGCTAACGTTACATCATAATGGCAGCAGATACAACTGAAAATGAGCGGGGTTTATAGTATCCAGTTGTTTCTTTCCACAATGTGGAGAACAGAAAGTGGTTTTACAGCAAACATCAATAAACCTACACAGATATCATCAGTATTCTGAAAGCAGATAGGCAATATTATTTACAAATTCTAGATAGCAGATTAAAAAAAAAGATGTAAAGAAAATGCAGACTATGACACACACTTTACATTAATAACATTTATTTTTCTTCTAGTGCTGCAGATATCCTGAGAAAGTCATTATTAGTTTTGCAAAGCTCACCAGGACTACTTACAAGCAAACAAACTAAATTAAATTTGAAAAGAAACTTATCTTGTATTATATTAAATAAACCTTGTGGTGTTACCCTATTGAAAAATACTTCATGAAATATAGAAACTGCAGTCCCTTAGAGTTGTGGATGCCCAACACTGAAATAGCAACCTTCATTTTTGGGGTTGGCAGTATTTTTGCTTCTGCATTAGCTTACCCTCCCTGAACCAGAGGAAATGGAGCTCTTAAGCAGGATTTATGCTTATCTGTTTCCTAAAAATATTGAGTACAGTTAAATTCTGTTTATTAATGCAGTTAGTTTCGATGTAATACAGCTAAAAAGAACTTAACTCCATCTGTAACTCGTGAAGTCTAGTACCTACTGATCTCAGGAGGTCTATTCATGTCTTTAAAAACCATACGTGACTAGGGAGAAAAGACGAAGAATGAAAATTCTGCAAGGAAGGAAAACAAAGTAATTTACTTTGCATGGTTCCTCCCACAACCAAAATTCAGCAATGGCCGGTGACCCACAGTTAACTTAAACCAAATTAGCCTGTTGCTTTACAAATGGAAAGCTGAGAGTTTGAAAATATGCTTAGAATACCACAAATACTCTTCAAAATCAGCCATTAACACTTTTGCAATGCAAAGTTTTCACAGCTAAGAAAAACTAGGCAGTTACTGCATGAACTACTGAGTTTCTATATTACCCAGCAGGCTTACAATGTCAAATCAAGTCTTGACCAAAAAAAAAAAAAAAAAAAAAAAACTCAATCTTGTAACTGCTTGAAGAAAACATGCAGCATTTTTCTAACATTTGCATTCAAGGAAAAATAGTATCAGCAACATCATATGCAATATGCTGGAAAAAATAAGTCAGCCTAATATTTCTGGTCTTTATCATGACCAGTAGTTTGTACCTAGCCTACTTTCTCCATTAAATTAGCACTTTCAGCCAATACTGAATATTAATTTTAAGAAAATATCAGAAAATTCCATGACATTGCCAAAGAATTAAAGCATTGTTAAACCTGAAAAATGCAGGACCATTGGCAGACACTAAATCAGGAAACCATTACATAAGAATTTTTATATGGTCTAAAATCAAAAGACTAAGAAAAAAATGTTCATAGCAAATACACTTATATTTTCAGAAATAGGAGGCTATGTCTTTAAAATACATTCCCAAGTTTTCCATTTGAAGTTCAGAAACTAGATTGGTCAGATATTTCATGAGAACGTGTGTGTGGTGAAACCAACCTACCACATCTGAGTTTTTATGCATGCACACTTTTGAGTTTTCAGACAATTTACGAACAAGCTACCTTAAGAAGAGTTTTTCTACATATCAGTGATTAGAAATGAATAAGTCCTTTCTAATTTGTTTCAAACTGTAAATGGAAATAAAATGATGGCCTATAGCAACTTTGGTAAAAAAATCTGAATACACGTCCTTGTAAATAATATATGACAAAATGCTTGAGACTCATATTAGTATCATCCACTACAGAGGAAAATATACTGAAAAGTTAAGTACAACATTAAAGCAACACATTGCAGATCCAGTTCAGCACCAATTTCAATGTGCTTACAAGGTTCGCTAAGTTTTCTAGAATACAATAGCAACCTGCTACTACTTTTATGGTAGTGGATTTTTAGAATGATTTTTAGAAAGCATCACTATTGCTATACTCTCAGCCTTCAGCCACCATGCAAGCACTCTATCAGACGTTACGCTGGTTATACAAGTATGTGGATACCAAATGTTACACTACTTTAGAGAAAGTAAAAAACATGACTTGGCCATTAAGGGCCACCTTCTAGTACAGGAGAACCTGGTAGAAAGCTTGAATTACTACTTGGCAAAGAGCTGAAAAACAGTCTGTTCTTGGTTCTTAGGTAGAGGATATGCAAAAAAATAATCATGGAAAGGAAACTGTTTGCAAAGAACATCGTTAGAAGGCAATACGCCCTCTCATTTACAAAGTGGCACCTGATCTGAGGAGAGGTAAAAGACGGAAAACCAAGACAGGCAGGTTGATAAAGAGGGACTGTGCCCAGCTTTGGGCTAAGACCACATTTCCAGAACTCTGGATATCCTGGAGAGAACAGACTTCTCCTCAAGGTTCAATCAGCAACCCAAATCACTGCAACTGGTATTCTCTGCGTCAAGCCAGCAAGGAAAAGTTACAGTCCTAGCCAGTGAATTTGTATAGGAATTCTACAAACAAGCGTATTTGCACAGCAAGCCTAAAGATGTAAACAAAAGCATTAATGAAAATTAAATTCAGAATAAATACAGAGATACCATTTCACTAAATATTTTCTACATTATCATAAAATACAATTTGATTAAGTAGCTAATATAATAACATGAGAGCTTTTTTCACATCATCACACAGATAGTGCCAAACTGATAAAAACTGCAGTATTTTAACAAATAAGTTTAAGTACATCACCTATCTTCTCTGGTTTGACTAACAGCAGCAGCTAAAATTGCTACTGACTATGCTCGCGCCGTATTTCCAATAACCCAAAATCTACACAAAAGCAGCAACCGCAAAGTTTTCATGCTCAGCAGTAAGAGAAAGGGCATTGCTGAGGTCTGAATATTCAAGGACAGGAAATTCTTCTCCATAGCTTATTATGAAAGTAACCCATTTCTATACATTATGCATTGTGAAAGACATCTAGGTTTCTTTAAAACTGACTTAACTGCTAACTGCTACACAAACTTTTGTTTCTTCAAAAGGACCAAACAACTGTCCAGAACACAGAAAACTGTCTAGTAACACTCCAGGAGTTTGAGACTCTCAAAGCATATGCCTGAATAACCTTGTTCACATAAAAGCACACAGTTGTTACATCTTCCTAGATGGCTTTTGCACATTCACATGTGCCAAAGTATTAACTCAAGCACTGGTGATACAGACAACCCTGGACACACCTTGTTCTCTTTGTGGGATTCCTGTGGGATTACCCTGAAAATAATTTGTTTGGTAAGAAAAGCTGATTTGCAGGAAGATTCTAAATTCAAAACACAATTTCAATTGCTGAAGATCCTTTACATGCAAGAGTAGTCAAAAAAAGATGAAACTGTCCTTCATGCTCTTTAGTACAAGGAAAACAACATTCCAATGAAGTACTGTTATCAAGGTACACATGGTATATTACAGGTGTATATGAAGTGGGCACTGCACTCCAGATTTTCCAAATAACAGTAGCACAACTATCTTTCTTCTCCTGTTGGTTCTGCTTTTTATGTAGAAGCAGCCAAATCTGAGGCGAATATATTTGGGCTGAACGTATTGTTAGATTGAACTGCTGGACAAAAAAGATAAAAAGTTACTACTAATTAATCAATATATAGTTCAAAACACAAGTTCTGAATATATTTCCAAAATGAAAAATTCCAAAAATGTGACCTGGAGTCCTTACAGGAGTTAAATACCAACTCAGTTTTAGCTTGTAACTGGCTCACAAGAGAAGTTCTTCAACTAGCAATGTGCACCATACACAAGTTATGAAGAACTCTGTTAAAACAGATTCTCCTGAACAAGTAGAAGAGGTGACAGACCTCACTGATACTGCCTCTCAACAGAGAGAGCCTAAAAAAGCCCTGAAGTTCAAGGACAAGACCATCCTTTTTTATTAGGGAGGTGAACTCTGCTTAAATATAGTTATCCAAAAATGAAAATTCAAAGATGCAAGGAGTAGGAAGACAGAGCCTATTTATGATTTTCACCTGAAAACAGTAGAAATATGACATCATACAAAGTGAATCTTAGCAGTTACAGTCCTTGCTAGAAAAAAAAAAAAAAAAAAGCAGCTAGGGGAATCGCTTCTTACACTCTAATGGTGGATAGTGACAACCAGAAGTTTGGTGAAAGAATTCTCAGAACGTTTTCTGCTACTAGGCAATTTATCACACCAAAAGATGGTCGACATATATTATTAAGCAAGCTCTAATTTTCTGTATTTTATTCTTTGGCATATTAGCTGCAGCAGTCTGCTTCCTTTGACCAGTCAGGGTCTGAATGGATTCCACAAAGACCTGTATCAACATACGTCACTAACACCCTTCAGCTAATCTGGAAAAAACCCAACCAATCAATGCGGCAACATAAGCTAGCAAAGACAGCTGAAGTAGAGACAGTGGCCCTCTATTTAAAACAAGAGATATTGACATGATAGGAAAAGGGGATGTGATATGTAGAAGCATATGGGGGGGTGCAATGCTGGAATCAATCTTCAGATAAGACAGAGAGTTTCAAATTCAGTAAACAGCCTGAGTAAAAGTCTGGCGTGCCCGGCACGCCAGAGTAAAGCCTGGGGTCAAGTGAGCAGGAAAGCCTTAAGATTTATTTTTTTTTTTAAATTTGGCTATGTGTCATTCAGACCTTTTTTCTCTGGATAAGGAAGTGAAAACTGAAGAGACTGAGCCCTACTTGTGAGGGGAAAAGATGAGGAAGGAACCTGTGCAATCTGTTCCTTCACTGGAGCATGCCTTAAGGTTGCAGAAAACACCCAAGCAAGACTCTACCCCTGAAAAACTTGTAAGGCGATTCTACCACTGCATTTGAAGACAGCAAGCAATGAGTCACTGTTCCTTACACCTCCAGTGAGCAAGAAAGCAAGATAACAGTGAGGAGGCAGGCTCCAGTGAAGCTCTCATTTAATCTGGATCAAAGCAGCGCGTTGAGGCTAGCTCTGTAAATAATACCGAGTCACTAGGTAGTGTGACAATAGCAATGTGCAAGTTACACACCCATAGAGGCCTTCACTTCTCTGTCCATGCCTTCAGCTTTATTAACACTCTCCCAAGCCACCATACTGCGTCATTAGTTTCTATAGGACCAACACGATCAGCATCAAGCCACAGCCTATTGCAGAGCATAACATGGACCACAGACACCCAAAGTTAATTCAAAAGGCGTTATATTAGTAGAATGAATCATGTGAGGGAAGCTTGGTCTCACTGAACTTGGTGCTTCACCAACAAGAGTAACAGCAGCTGCATTTGAATCCATGAAAGTTTAGCTGTTTCAGACAGATTAAAAAAAATAAATTCTATCTACAAAATTAGGAAAGGGTTTTTAAAATAGTTCAGAAAGTATGTCTATTTTTGGTTTTTGTGGCTTTTTTTTTTTTTTTTTTAATCTACTTGATTTTTGCTCACTTGTTGAAACTAGCTATGAAGTCAAATACCTAGGTCTCCTCTTGGGAGAGGGAGATGTCTCCCTCCTGTGTACCATGGCTACTACTGGTCTTTTGCACAGTCCTTCCAGCTCCTCTGGAAATGACAGGAACAGAAGGATTGGAGCAAAACAAGGAGGGATCAATTTGCTCAGCTTACTCACTCATGCTTATTGCTGTACAGACAGCATCCTTGCTGACCTGAACTTTCTGCTGGACAGAGAATTGATACTTTACTGCACAGTCCTTGGGCAGAAGAACTGTTTCCACCTCTGAAACCAGCCAGAATGGCACTTAAGCACCCTCTTTGTCAACGCTTGCTGTCTTGTGGCTCAATAGCTGAAACATTACAGGCGAACTCTATCTGAAAGTACAGACAAGCTCAGACTGAAAACAGTTAACAGGACCTCTCTACTTAGGAATTAATTAGATTTGCTTGTTTTAGGATCCACATAATTGAGAAAGTAAGGGCACACTCAGGCCAAATCACTCTTGGCAGAGTCTTTCCACAGTACTACGTCACACCCTGATTTTGCAATCTATATCCACCGCTGCCAAACAGAGAGTAATGCTTCATTTAATCCACACCCTTGTATAATTTGGCTGAGAGTACTTCCTTTACCCTGAAGGCACAGCAGTAATTACCCTAACATACACCAATTTCAAGTAAATATAAATGGTGTTCTTTTGATAAAGTTTTTGGAATCTTCAAAGATTGCTGTTATTGTGCTCTGTATTTAGTGTAATTTTTAGTGAAATATTTTAATTAACTTGCCTAGAAGAAACATGAAAAAGAACATATAATAAAGGAACATGTGTATCTTTGATCTCAGTATAAACAATTCTAGCGAGTTTAACTAGAAAACACAAACTCTTCTCACATTTATAACATCTTATCAATCAGATAGAGGAAACTGGATAACCAACCTTTTAAAATAGAACTAGATTGTCATTAATGTTAATGGTTTTGTCTCTATGTCTTTACCATTCTGTTGGAACGTTTTTGTGGTTAGATGAATGTATTTATACACCTTTTGTTTTCAAATTAAAAATTCATTTTTACTATTCATTTTATAACTGTAAACACTCAGCTCTTCTACTTTAAAACAAGGTCCTGTTTTCAAGTCTTGAGCCAAAACATTGGTTACTGATATTGGTGGCACAGTAGGGCCACAGAGCTTTGAGGAGGTTCTTTCCCCTGCAGAATCACCTGGGCTGCCTGTAAGTCGTGGTAAGGGCAAGGCTGTGTCCTGGTACTCTTAATTTTTATTGACGGCCTAAGTCAGCTGCAAGGTGGAACATCTCTATCAGCTCTAGTGACTAAGCAGAAGTAAGATCAGGTTAGCTGCAGGTGACAACTGAGCCTTCATAATCTATTTGCACTGAAGACACTGAGACACAATATTCAAGTGCCTTCCTTTCAAAATGTAAATAATATAGCAAAATAAACTATAAAAGAACCAGAAAGGCATAAAAAAAATTAAAGTCTTGTGATGGATGTTTCTGTTGTTTTAAAAGAAAACTAATTTTGAGAAAAATATTTTTAAGTTGAATTTTGCAGTTCTTCTATTCTGCTATAAGCAAATAATAATAAAAAAAGTTTTATTTTCTTTCTTCCTTCTCTCTTACACTTTTCCCCTAAGTAAAAGTGAGAGACATGAATATCTTAAAATGAATGATCATTTTCCCCAGGGGAGTTCCCATTCAAATTAACACACATACATATATAAAACCCATTTTATACTTGTTCTTCTGCTTTTTAAAAAAATATTTTTACCTAATTTCAGCGTAGTGAAGTCAGTTCACACCTGCTGAGTATCTGTTCTGCTGTGTTTAGCCAGTACTTTGTCTCTACTCAGCTGTCTTACTCTCTTTTGAAAAATAAAGAGAAATTCCGGTAATTGGATATAAAACTTAATCCGTTATCATAATTTCTCTGTGACTATGCCGTACTTTACAGTTAAAAAAAGCCTTGTAGCGGATGTAAAGGTATTATCTTTGGTTAATAGGAGAAAATAAAAAACTACTAAAATCCTTTTGTGCAGGCCTCAACATCACTTATTTTCTTAATTAATATCACAAAAAAACCCCAGCAAACTCACTGTTACTACTGACTTTGAGAGACTGTCTTTGTGAGCTGATTAAATGTTACCTACTTCCCTTTTGTAAGCATTCTCATACATAAAAGTAATGAAAATTAGTTTCCATTACCACCTATTCCTCCTAGCAGCTTGTATTACACTCTAACCACTTTCAACTAATAGTGTGGGTACTGAACCACTTTTAGGTACGTATTTGGTACTCTTCACCACAATATGCTCCTGCCTCAATTTTAAGAAAATGTGGGGGTAAAAAGAAATATCTCAAAGTGACTTAGGCATTATGGCAAATTTCCATAGCTCTGATCTGTGCAGCACTGTAGGCTTAATTGCTTTCCCCGTAACAGCAAATCTAAATGAAGCTGTTGGGTGAGCTAATGAGGCAACACGCATTACAGTTTAACAGGGAATGGATATACTCAGAGTCTTTCACGACAAAATTGAGAGTTCTTTTCTTATCTTCTCCACAGTAAGTCTTTTACACACACTCAAGCTATTTCCCTTTAAAAATGAATACAAAGAGATTCCACTCCTATTTCAAAATTCAATAAAATATAGCATTTACAGTAATATGTTAGGATAACAAAAATAAATAATGTAGGTATTCAGTGATCTTTGTGCCATTCAGTTTGCTTGCATGGATTGGATCCCAGTAAACTGATTTCTTCAACTGGCGCTTCTACTGGCACTTCCACTAACCAAAAATGGTCCCCCAAGGTCAGCATTATCTAACTTCACCACAGTAGTGTGGGAGGGCTGGCAACACTGCTAGCTGTACCACATGCTTTCTTTTAGTCATCTCCTGTCCATCAATCAGTTCTTTCAGTCCTCTGAAAATGAGACCAACCTGTATCCAAACACAGCCACAGACATACTACAAACACTGTATTTCATGTTATTCTTGGACTATATAGCACACATACACGCAACCTTCGATTAAGATATACTCCATCATCTTATTTAATATCTCTTCAGTCTCTTCAGAATATTTTATTACTGTTTACTCTCAAATTAGAAAACTAAGCTATTCTAAGCTATTGAGGAAAACTGAATTCAATTGTTCATTTGATACATATTCAATGATAGTTTGCATGAGTCTTTTTTTCCCCTAACAGTTTCTTAGTAAGACATGAAAAGAATATGGCTACACTGAACTAGCTTTGTACACACATTCTTCCTTGAGTGGCACAAAATTATGTCAGAAGCAAGACAAATACCCCCAAAACAAGCAAACAAAAACATTAAAGGCCTCCAGGATGTGGCAACACTGAAGACAGACATTAGAGAGTTGGGGAGAAAATATGAAATATTGAAAAAAGTAATCACTGATAGCAAGATATATATAAGGATGTAACATTTGACAGTGTTTCTGCAGTATGCAGCGTTCGTGCAAAAACATGAATTTTACTACTTGATGTAACCTCCTTTTTCTGCTTCTAAAAGAACAAGTCAACGTAGTAATTTAAGAGCATTTAGTTGATGCGCAAATATTTTCAGTATCTTTGATGTAAAAACCTAGTTTACTGTTTGCTTGAGACTGAAAAAAGAACTTTTAAATAGTCTATCAAAAATAACAGGACATAAACGCAAAGTCAGTTTTCTTAGTATCTTCAGAGAGTGAAGAAGAGTGCTTTGAAGCTTTCACTTCGTATAGGTGGAAAATAACTCTGACTGTCAGTTGCTAATGGAGAGAAAATTTCTAATTGTCCTCAACTCTGCCAAAGCGTTGTGTTTTTTGGCTTTGAGATTTTTTTAAAGATACAAGAACCATCACATTTCTAGCACATACGTAATTAATTTTTAAGAGCAAGTTTAATTAACTGGTTTTACTGAAGTCAAAATTTTAGTGAAAAGATCTGTGTAGTACTTACAGTCAAGCTTCAATCTCCCACATAGTTAACAATTAGGGTCATTGCTAATTCCAATTACTTGAAACCTAGAACTTATTTTAGAAAACATGCCCTCAACACAGTGAGAATTACTAAAGAGTCACTGCTGAGTAAAGCCTAAAAACACAAGCCATTTCTTTTATGGCGTGCCATGGATCTGCAAAACAATGTCTGAGAGTACAGGAAGGTGATTTCACTGTCCAAAGATGCTCACAATCTTAAGGAGGGAAGGCAAACAAAACCAGAAGGGATTTTAATGTCTCTCAGAGAATGGGTAACTGAAAGCTGGAGCTTTTGCTACTTCCTTCTTTGTTTAAAAAATAACAACTAGGAAATGAGTTCTCCTGGAAGGAGGTACAAAGATGAGAACAGAAGGAAAAGATAGGAATGTGTAAGACAAAGTCCTGGGTAATGCTACAGCACAGTGCTGCAGAGCAGCACTACAGGATGGGTATGATAAAATTAGCACCAAAGCACGAGCATAAACAGAGCTATACATCACATTAGGGACAGATTCCCTAAAGTTTACTACACAGTCATCAAGTAAGAACAAAGTAATCTGCTATATATACAACATGGAGAAATTTGAGTAGAGTGAAAAATAGGATCAACCCAAAGGGGATGACTTTCTCCAAAGACACACATCTAGCAATCTTTTCAAACCATTGAAATAGCTACAAGTACAGCTGCAGCTTTACTGAGGAAGACATAAACAACCCCTCATATGGCAAAATTAGTTACATTCCTGAAGAAACATTTCAGCTGACAGGCTAACAGAATGGACAGAAAACCCCCGAAGTTCCATACCTTCCTCTCAAATTTAAAACAAATTTTGTGAGAGCGAGGCACAGAACACGTTTTCTTAAGTTAAAGTTACTTCTGTTCACTTTTAAGAAATATCTCCAATGAAGTGCTTCATACATAATGCATAAGAAACAAGTTCATCTGTCTTGTATCTGCTCTACGGTACGTACTTCATTAATTACTATTTGTCAAAATTCATTACTTTTTTCTAGGAATTCTAACCGTATTCTTGACAAAACTTTAAATATATCTCTTTCACAGCACTCTATAGCATTGATGGGAAAGCAGTAGATGTTAATCTTGAATTTAGCATGGCTTTCAACACTGTCTCCCATAACATTCTCATAGACAAACTGAGAAAGCCTGGACTGTGTAAGCAGACAGCGCAGAGGACTGAAAGTTGGCTGAGTTGTAGGGATCAGATATTTGTAACCACTTGCATGAAATTTAATTGCAGACCAGTCACTAGTGGTGCACTCCAGAGGTCAATACTGGGGCCCACACTGTTTAACATCTCCATTAATAACCAGGATGATGGGACTGAGTGCACCCTCAGCAAGTTTTCAGATGATAAAAAACTGTGAGAAGAGGCTGATACACCAGAGGGATGGTGCTGCCATTCAGAGGGACCTTGACAGGCTGCAGAAATGGGCCAACAAGAATTTCACAAAGTTCAACTAAAGACAAGTGCAAAGTCCTGTATTCGGGGATTGCGTGCATCCCATGCACCTATGCAGACTGAAATACACAAAATACCATTTAAACATAAGAAAGTACTACTTCACTGCGAGAACAGTCAAACATCGTAATAGGTTGTCCAGAGATGTTGTGGAGTCTCCATCCTTAGAGATATTCACAACTCAACTGAACACGGTCCTGACCACCCTGCTCTAGGTGAACCTGCTTTGAGCAGGAGGGTTGGGCTACGTGGTTTCCAGAGGTGCCTTTCCACCTTGACAATACTGTGATCTTGTCTTTACTCATCTCACATAAAGAACATCCAGTGCATGAAAAAGGTGCTGAAGCTCTCTATTTGATGATTACATAACAAATTGTTTAATTGAGATCAAAGTAAGTTAGGATATCTAAGCATCACATGTAAAACTCAAGTTTGGGGATAAAAAACCCCATAACTGAACAAACTCTTTAAGGAGACAAGGAAGGATCTGATATGGAAATATATTAGTTTACAATTAGAAGTTACAGCAGCTGAGCATGCAGAAAACCAATTACTAGCAGATTGTTTCACTTTACATCGTCACGTCATAATCGTTCACCTTTTAAAAAAATTAATTAAATAATGAGAAAGGAGTGCTCAACGTAAGTCTTTAAAGCATTACAGAACAGAGGGAAGACTGAAATAAGAAGGGGCATGTTTGCTATCACACTATTCAAGGATGCACAAACCCAAGTAGTTTCCAGGTAACTCAAATTTGCTCTCACAAAATAGTGTTGCTGAGGAAAGGGGACATATTAGAATGATAAATGTAATTGACCCATATTTTATTGTTTCATGAATTTTTCCTTCACATAAAATATTTATAAATTTGTGTTTCTTATGTTTGACTGGAGTGTTGTTGTGAGAGCCTGTGGAGACAGACTCTTTAGGAAGGGCCGATAGGGAAAGCAAGAATAGAGAGTGCTGTAGGGAAGGGAGTATATATGCTCAAATGTGCAGAGCTACAGAGCAGGTGACAGGTTTGTCAAGAGCATATGGCTCAGAATTGGAAGACAAGCCAAAAATAGAGGGCACCTGTTACAGACCGCCTGACCAAGAAGAGGAAGTGGATAAAGCCTCCTTTAAGTAGAACAAGAAGACTCAAAATCACAGGCGCTGACTCTCATGGAGGTTTTTAACCACCTCAGTATCTGCTACAGAGACAAAAACACAAGCTAGAAGCAATTCAGACTTCTGGAATGCTCTGGGGACAAATTTCTGATGCAGGTGTGGGACAGGCTGAAAAAGGGGGCTTACACCCCTGAGCATGCTAATAATGACTAATGCAGAACTGGTTGGAGGCAAAGTCCTATCTCAGCGACCATGAGATAATTGATCTTCAGGGAAGTGAGGAAGGTAAATAGCAGAACATGGACTGAGGCTTCATGGAAGCCTATATACACATGAAAGTATGCACTTGAAGAAAAGCCAAAACATATTATATGTTTGAGAGTATACAGAACCCATCTGTTAAAACAAACAGGCATTTTAAAAGTGAATAGTAGTGAATATTACTTTTATTTGAAGTATTACGAAATCCCTTACAGCTATTTCTGGATACAAAAAGTTTTAAAAGTTAGGAGAGATCTGCAGTATTACTGCTACTGGCCATAAATCAAAGGTGGATACCCTGTTTTTCCACTGTTTGAACCTAACACAAAACCTAAATAATTAAATTGTCTCGTTAAAAGAAGAAAGTGCTGCATATATCCAGGCTACTACACTGTTGGTATCGCAAGACATCAGCTACAACTTTATCAAGTTAATACAGCATGCACATACACAAGTTACATGGTTAAAAAGATTGCTAACAGAGCTTTACACATGCTGCCTATAGGTACTTCACGGTAATGGGAATTACGCATTTTGTTTTAAGAAGCGCTATATACACAGCAAAAGGTGACAGGAAAGTGTGAAAATGAGAAGACTGAATACCTGCCAATATAACGCTCAAGAATATGTAAAAAATGCTGGACAAAAATGAAGGATCTCTGTATTACAGGCAGTTGTAAATGATGCAAGATCACAATAATGTAAATACAGAAAAGCATATATATTATGTATACTAAACCAACACAGAAAAAAAAGCTTTTGTGCTTCCAGTACAATTCATAAATGAATAGATCTGTTCAAGTGCATATTTTCTATTACTCAAAAGTAGAATTAAACTATCAGTTAGGAGCTATGAACATGAGCACCTAGCTTCACACTTTATAACCAATTGGGAAAGATGAAGTAGATGAGTAAGTCAACTCTATCACAGTAGAACTTGGAGGCCCCCAAAATGACAGAGAAGTAGGATTTTAAGATTTTTTTTTTTTTTAAAGGAAAATCAATTTCAGTTGTGGTCCACTACCATTTTTATGGTCTTTTCCCCCTAAGAATCTTCATTTTCTCATTACTTTCAATGAGTGCTGAAAGACCATTAAAATGTACCTCTTTTTTACTATACTTCCTTTGCATAAATAATATCCTGTACCTAAGGATTATCGTGAAGTATTAGTCAGTTTTGGAAATAACTACATTGGGAGCACACATAAACAGCTGTAACATATATCTATGTTCGTTCGTGCTATTTAAGAAGTCTCCATCAACAAATTTATCTGTGCTTCTGCATAAAGGAAAATTCAAGACAATAAAATGCCCTGGTTTGAGCAATATTAGGTACAGCCATTTAAAACAACTTGAAAGTATATGTTATTGTTCTTTAACGAGTTATTACACTTATTTTAAATATTCACAATATATAAGACAGCATATGTATTCTACTGTTTCTGTAAGACTTACACAGTCTGGAAACAACAAGCATCTGCTGCTGTGCAATAGATGAATATTATTACGGTTCTAAGCTCTTTTGTTAAGGTAGAAAAATGGAAATACAAAAGTTAATTGGTGTATGGCCATTTGCATTCTGAATTAGTGACTAAGAGCGATTCTGAGACTGGTGGCCAATCATTAAGATCATGCTAAGGACTCTTTCCCCTGCTGCTCAGAAAAAATAATCATAACTTGGTTTGCGAAGAAAATCGCATTTAGGAGACAATTCTGTATAATTATAGAGACTATTCCTATCTTTACTATCTACATTTTAAATCTCTATTACTTGTTTTTAGTTCATTACATATTCCACCCTCCCCCTGGACTTCTTTTAACTCTTCTCAAGGATGCAACCAAAACCACTTTGGAACTAAGTTTATAGGCACCCAAAAAAGACAAAAAGGCATGAAATTATCAATTTTATTACTAAATATTATGATTAGCAATGCAACAGATATTATTAGCAAAGTATCACAAAAATGCATTTCATTGCTTACCTTTTTCTCAAAATCTTTGAATACAAAACGTCTTTAGAAACAAACCCTTAAAACCAGATTAAACATAACTGTAAATAGACTACTGAGCAGTATAGTTCTTAAGTAAACTGCTTTTGTTATTACTGTTTTCTTATATCAACACATAAGCTTTCAAAAACATGATTTTATTGTTTTTCAGTGTCTGTGTTTAAGCTACTTTAGTAAGTATTAAAACATCAAAATATTAAATAAAGAAAAGCTGGCAATCTCATACCATTTTAAGAACTTACAGCAATTAAATAAGTATGCAGCTTAAACAGAAAATGCATTACACAGGAACATGTATCAGTATTGGACTGTATCGCACTGTGTTTTATAATCAGTATCACATATAACAACCAGGACACTCGCTGAAAAAGCTGCACAGCAAAATCTATAAAGGAAGAATAATATCCTCATAGATGTTATTAGCCATTCCCTACAGAGAGTGAAGAAATAAAGAAACTTACCACTTTTAGTAGTGAAAGAATACAGAAGATTCAGCGGAGTGCTCAGAGTGCCTGGCAGTCTTAGCTTGGAGTGTGGTGACTGCGATGATGGCGCAGGAAGCAAGAGATTTGAGCTTGCCTGTAATAGGAAAGACAAATCACAAAGTGAAGTGTAATTTCCTGGGTAACTTACTGATGCAACAGCTAGAAGAGAAATATTTGCTTACTGAAAATAACTATTAAAGTCCAGGAAAATAACTAAGACTCAAGTCAATGACAAATAACAATTTCAATGGATAGGGTTGGGGGCTTTTTTTTTAATATTTGGAGACACAGACTTGGAAAAATTATTGACACAGATATAAACTGAATTGCATGTTTACATATGGACACAAACTCTTAAGCAGTGCAAACAATGGAACAGAACTGTTTGAACTAGAATCTTGTTGCATCTTCATGTATAAAAATGAAATTACATTTATATATAGTTCTAAACTGATACTTGCAAAGGAACTTCTCATTTTTGAGTACTCTAACTACACTACATCTATGAAGAGATTACTCAATATTAGAATGAGAGAAAAAAAAATAATCTTAAGCCAGTCCTAACACAGAGCTGATTTCTGCAAATCAATAAAGGATACTTAGACCAAAACACCAGACACTTCCTATATAAGCTACACAAAAAATAGCTGCCGTCCTAATTTCCATAGCAACAAAGATAATGTAGTTAAAATTTGGTTTACTGTGGAGCTTCTTGATATACATGCAGCTATTACACAGCAAACACCTTTCCCAAACTTTACTCTTGCATATTATCCCCTAGAGCCTATGTAAAAAATACATTATGACAATCTTAGGTGATCCAACTGAGAATTTTAATGTTTCTTAAACATATTTTCACTGGTTGTCTTGATAATCCAGTCAAAGGGAAGGGAAAATAGGCCTTAAATAAAATATTTGTAAGTTTTTAAAAACAAAATAGATTCACATGCTAGAATTCTTGAGTTATTTTCATAAACCAACATAATTCTTGACTCTTTCAAAAAGTCAAGCCTATTTCACAACCTAGAATAAATGCATATGGTCACTTAATCCAACTAAAAGCCCACACTCGCTGGAGCACTTCCTTTGGCCTCAATAAACTCTAGATCAGACCCTTAAACTTTAGTTGTGGGCCAAAACAGAACAATATTTTGCAAATTTTCAATCTATTGGGCTTCTAAATTCTGCTTAAAGAAAGGAGACAGCTAAAACAAAGTGAATCAGTGGCTTATTTCCAGGAATCACATAATTTATATATTTTTATCATTTAATACATATTAAACAATTCAACAGGTTTCAATAACGCGGAGCATTTTGGCAGGTGTACCAAGATGCAGGTAATACCACACTAAAACCGTGTGTTGAGCAACTTGACTGGGCCATAGGGGATATCAGCGATCATCTCCTCTGTATTACTACACTAGACCTTCATCTTAACGTATATGGGTTTTGTGTAGCAATATGGATTTCATTCTACCGAAAGAAGTTTATTATAAAAAGTGTCTTTTCCTAGTCAAAGTACTGTCTTAGCAACTGTGTGTAATCGTAATGACTATACTCCAAAACTGACCAGACAGAAAAGACAGAAAATCAGATCAACCACTGAACATGGTAAAAAAAAAAAAGCATTAAACCATCTAGATTTTACTGCCGTATACAAATTTAACAGAATGTTAGTAAATTCCAGTTGTGAAATGTAAGCAGAATGGAAAGACCTGTTTTTCTGAACAACAAAATCTCTCTGCTTTTCTGATAGTTACATACACAAGTGACTAAGTTTCATTAATATAAAGTTTTCTCTGACACACACAAATATGGTAAAAAGCCATTAGCTTATGTGTTTACTCAGACACAGAAAAAAAAAAATCTGTTCTGCAATGTGTCGAGCTCAGCTTCCCAGTGTTTCATCTTCTTTTATGCATGGTTAGCTCTAGTGAGGGCGCGCCTTTCTGCAGTAAGACAAATTAAAAGGTCTCCTCCCTGCATGAATTTCTTGCTGAGTGCACACTACATCATCAGCGATACAAAAGCATGTTTGAGTCGAGTATTCTCATGAAACCTTTCTGGAATTCTCTTTCAAATTTGCTATCAAAAAATTCGTTTCAGACACTATCAGGGAGTGAAGACGAGTTGAACATAGCAACCTGTGGAAATCAAGCTGAACACAGCACAGCAAACTATTCAAAACCATCACTTAAGAGGCACTTTCCTGGTTCATCCTGGATGGGGAAGGAGGGGGGGGAGGGAAATCAGGAGAAGCCTTAATTTGTTGTGCTTGAATGAATTAAAAAAGAGATATGTAACTCTGTATGTAAATTATTCCTGCACAGCATTTAATCCTCTCCTTTATTTTTCTGCTGTATTACCCAAATACTCTCATTATACATGACAAATAGCATGCTTTGAAATCAAATGCAATTGATGCGTACATTATAATATACATACTGATTGTATGTATGAGCATTGAATGTATGCCCCTGAAGATTTAAGAAAATTGGCCTTTTTAAAATGCAAAATAAGTTTTATCTTTCAACTCTTCCTTCCTCTCCAAGTCCTTAAAAACAAGATAAAAGATGTTTTTATAAAACAGATATTCCAAAGAAAGTTTTAAATTTAAGCAGTCTTACAGGAGTGATTCATTCCTCCCGTTAATGACAGTGAAGCTCAGCGCAGGTGAGCTATAAGACTGCCCATCCGAAGTAAACACAAAATCAGAGTTTTTATGACCTTTCCACCATTAGCTCTTAAGTGTTATTTCGATCTCCAAAAGGCCCAAAGAGGGGAAAACCCCCCAATGTTGTAACAGAAGAAGGAACCCCTCTGCTAGTAAGTGAGGACTCATGATTCAGCAGAATTGTTTCCTGGTGAAGTACACGGTCCTGTGAAGAATAATTAATTCTCCTACAACAGACAGACATAGACTACCTACAGAAGAGTGTGAAGCAATCATTTTTTTTGAAATGCATGCTGTGGGAAGGCATTGCTAAATACCTTTACAACAACGAGCAAAGTTGGCTAAGATAGCCAACCATCAATCTACTTATTTTTCACAACAGGCTCCGCTTGCTTCATGCACAAACCACAGCTTTATCAAAGACACAGTTTACTACTATCCTGAATTGAGTAAAACTAAGAGTTTTAACATTCATGTAGTTTTTATAGTCAAAAAAAGATACCTACATAATTTTTGCCAAGTTTAAACAAAGCTGCTTTACATTTTCTTTTTTTGTTAGGGCAGCTCTATGCAAATTATGCAAATACACATTTTCAGTGGAACTGGTTTTCACATTAAAAGTAAATTGCATGAGAAAAAAAACAGAATAATGCAGGACTTGACAAGCTGACAATAACATTTTCTCTTTTTTCCTGAGAATGCAATTTTATGACCTTTGCAACCAATATAATTGACATTTCCATGTATACTTGCAAGTCAAATCAAGTTGGCCAGCTCTATACTACCTCCTATTCTTTTAGTTTTAGGCTTCCCTTTGGAAAGTTTAGGCCTCTAGGACACTGTTTTTAAAGACAGTTTAAAAACCATGATTCTGAAGAATTTAAAAGTTGACAATGGAAATAAAAACTAACCACAAATTCTGCTATTTTTCTCAATGCTAGAAGAAAATACATAGGCAATAATGCTTAAAGTAGGAGTACAGTACTACAGCTTTTAAATTTGCAATGTAAGTTTGAACCAAGTTTACGTCTACGTAGGAACGCAGTAATTTCTATGACAGTAGTGTTAGGAGGACACCAACAAAGGCTGGATTCTATTGCGCTAGGTGTACTGCAGTCACTTAGAAACTAATCTGTTATGCTCTTAAGTAACTTCTAGACTAAATGGGAAAACCAAAGGCAGCTAAAATAAGGTATCATCCTGTTACACATAGGCAAAACCAAAACATAATACTTTGCTTGTGTTCCCTTGATGCTTGTGTTCCCTTGATGCTCCCTACAGTCCTCGTACTCTGATTATCCAGATCAGGAATTCAGCTAGATGGCAATATAGTTCCCTTGTAACTTGGGTGCTCCGTTGTTTTTCCCCACAGATGCCCAGAAGTGACCAGGGCATACATATGAAAATTGAAGCTAGAAGGCGCTTGATCCTACGGTTTAGATATAGCCATTGTCTACAGATGATATGTCTCATCACACAGCAATTATATATGTTCAGTTCCTTAGTTCTGCCAGAGAGTTCCGGCATTTCAGTTACAGGCTTACCACAAAATCTTTCTTCCTTTTTTTTTTTTTTTTTTAAATTTGGCCATAATTTAAAAAAAAAAAAGTTAAAAAAAAACATAGAAAAACCAAAAAACAAATCAAGCAGGGGGAAAAAAACCTTTTTAAAGAAGAAATTAAGATTACTATAAACATTTGGAATAGTGTGTTTCTTCTAGCCCCAAGGAAAACCAAATTCTTTGTAGAAGACACAAAACAGTTAAATAGAGGCTCAGGTATGATGCAGGTAGTGTAGACTCACTCAGCCATTAAGCATAGAGAATATGACCTTTCCTGGACTGGATAAAACTGGCATTTCATCTTAAGAACATGCCTGGATATACTTACTTTAGCAGAATTGGCCAGTGTCAACATCAATAACAGTAAAAAGCAGATTTGTCTTGCTTAGTTAAGAGCCAACTAGGTTACTACATAAATGGTGACCTCTTCTGCAGCTGGTTATGATTCTTGCTATCAAAGAACATATGACCAGGGAGGAAAAAAATAAAAATAAAATCCATGACTTTAGTAGTTACATTTTTAAAACGTCCTTTTTTGTGCAGATCAAAAACGGGTGTAACCCGTGTTTCATACAAAACACACACAAAGATACCTGTTCTACAATTTTATTTCTCTTCTTACTAAGGAAAATAGACACCACAAATTCTGAAACACAGCCTGTCAAATAGATAAAGAAAACTCTTCCTCTGTACCTGCTGGCAGAAGACATTAGGACATGACTCTAAATACAGTATACAGTTTCAGGTAATCACATAACTGCTCAGACATTTGTAACCTGCCCACCTTATGCCTTCTCAAGTACTTCGTTAGAGTCTAGGCTTTTCCAATCAAATATAAAATCCTATTTTGGCAGATATTTTGGGTGGTGGGTTGTTTGGGTTTTTTTTCCTCACAGAGATGTTAAAAAAAAGAAAGAGATATATTTCACTATCATTCTTATTAATCTAAAAAAAGTATAGCCAGGCTTGCACTTCACAAAATTGCTCCTAAAATCATCTACTTAAACAAAAAGTGTAATCTAATTTCTTATGCTGACAAGCCTTCATTTGCTTATTCCACATATTAACTGCACTGTAAAGAGAGAAAGGTGGAAAGAAACCCCAACGCCTGAACAAGATTTCCCCAGAATAGGCAGCACCTTTGGATGCAAAGATAAAGTTATTTTCTGTGTCTTGTAATTGAATAAAAACCAAATTGCTTTCCTCAGCTAACAAAAAATAAAAGAAATCTGTGAAATTTTATTAAAAAATTCTTAGAGGTCTAACCTTGTATATCCTTCTTTAACTCTCAATTAACAGTATCTCAGTATTTGAGCCATGATCAGTGTTCATTTGTGCACCCAACACGTTGCAAGGAACTCTATCACAGCCCCAATAACCATTAATAAAAAAAAAGTTGTCAACATTATCAAATTAATTGACTCAGAGCACATTATTTACAGTATTTTCTTCATAGAAAGTTCTTAATAAAACTGCTTTCTCCAGACCTTGGTGACAATAAGTCAGCTGGCACCAAGGAGCTATAACTTGTTGTCTTTCACCAGCATGACTGAATCTAGTTTTCTCTGCTCTAAAATATAATTTGAATAAACATAACATTACTCAGATGTCCCTGCTTATTTTGTTCAGCAGGGAGAAAACAAACAGTGAGTAACTTTTCCTTAACACTGTACAAACGTTTATGTCAAGAAAACTAAGATGGTAAAACTGGAAATAAAATTAAAGGACCAATCAGTAAAATCCACACACATTAAAAATGTTAAACACCATCTCATTTTACCCTCTGATAAAATTATTATGATGGATAAAGTTTTATGCTAAAAAATTAATGCAATTCATTGTTTGTGTCTGACAAACCTTTATACAAAACATAAGCCACTGAGAGAACTATAATGTTGAAAAAGGTCAGCAATGGAACAAAATCTTCTGTCACAGCTGACTGCAGCTTATTATCACTACTTTAGACCTCTATTCAAATAGTAAGGTCAGCAAATATTAAGTAAGAATTAAAGACACATATCCTGTGCTTACAGCACAGATTAAAGACCATTGCTGTCTAAGTATTACTGTCCTGATACTCTAACTAGATTCATACAGGTCACTTGCTTCCCTTGAGTAAAAGGCCGAGAGCATGCAGGTTTAAATTCCAGATTCACAGTAAAATTTGTAGTGACCCCCTACGGTAATAGGAATCTGTATCCAACAAAAGATGCACACAATCCCTCATTAATTTTTATAATTAGAAGTATAAAGAAAGAAATAGTAGAGAAATAATTTGGAATAGAAATAGAAATTCCTGTATAACTAAATTACATATTCAGGAAATTCAATAAATATTCCCATGACCAGATATTTGAAAGTACAGTCTTATCATAAAAAGGCATTTCAGTCTCTTTGTGCTCCATGTTAGTTACCGCTCCAGCAGAGAATTTCAGAGTTCTGACAGCAGCTCTTACTCTGGAGGAGGCTCAGGTTGCATTGCTGCCAAGATGGAAGGTGTATTTGTAATGCTCCAACTATTTCCAAGGTAAGTATCCAGACAATGACCTTTACTTAATAGTAAAAGCAAGATATTTTACCTGTTTTCTTTTATTCACTGAGTAAACATAGGAAGACTAGCAATACCTACAAAGTAACTAATTGTGGTAAATTCATAGAGATCAGTATAAGGATAGAGTTTGTGAAACTACTGGTGTCACATCTGTGCCAAAGTTACTTCATCTACAAAATACAGGCAACAGTTTCACATCTTATTTTGACTATGTTGTTTTAAAATTCATCTGATGTTTGCTAAAAATGAGGAATGCCTAGAAAAAGTTTCTTAGTAAGCAAAGAAAATTTAACGTAGGAAAATATTACAGATTTTAAGGATCTGACCTGCATTGTTAGATTTTCACAGATGGGGAGAAAAAAAACAAACAAATCAACAAACCACAGAAAAAAAACAGTTATTTGTTCAACTTTTTCTAACACAGGCAACATAATTAAAAGTGGCAAATTTAATGAATTGACAAGGAAAATTCATTACAATTTCCAAAGCCTTACTTTATAACAAACTATTTCTTAAAGGCATACAAAGTAAAATCTGGCAAAACCTTCATATGCTAATAATTATTTTACCTATATAAAACTTCTAGTAATACTTTAGCCATTTCATATCAACAATCCCTTTATGCAATCACAATGATTCAACAGTATCTGGTTGGTAAACAGAAAAAAGATTTATAAGAAAATTTTTTATCCAGTAAATGAAATGCACAGGGTTATAGGATTTCAGATCCAAAAGTGGTTCCACCAACGCTTACAAAACACATCCTTGTAAGCCCGTAGTTAGGAATAGCCATGTTTAAAGTAATAACTGCAACAGAAATTCGTAGAGTAAGCAAACCATTTCCTAGCATTCTGAAGAAGCATAGCAAAAAGTATACAGCGCTATTCATAAGCACCCTCACTCCAGTAGAATGTATTGCGCAAGTCATCAGAAAAAATGATTGCCTACGTTACAGAATCACGTTCTTCACTAATATGATAATTAATAAACTAAAACCCAAACCTATCATGCAGTGGGGCATATAGATCTGACTTGAAATTGCTATAAAAGCAAAACTGTAAGAAAAGTAACCTTAATAAACATTTTAGAATTCAACTGAACTTTTAACGGATTTTTAAAATTCTTTACTAATCTGATGTAATGAAAAGAATATTGGTAACACTTATGGAGAACTACCACACAACCCACTCATAAATAACATGATAATGACACACACTTGTCAGTATAAGTTTTATATCTATTTTATACCTATATAGATACACTCTGTAACATAGGCATAATTATGCTGTGTTAGATCAAAGATCCATCCTCACGTTTTTCAACAGTAAACTGTAATAGATGAGGTGCATAAGTTTAGAGTGATCTTTCTCCTTCCACTTTCATCACTCAACATTTTATGAACTTCTTGGGCATCAGCTGGCAGTAACAGCCGTTCCTTGGGCCAATAGCTTTTGCTGATGTCTCCTTTACAAATGTGCCCCAAATCCTGTGAATCCAGGTACCCTTCTGGCCATCACAGCACTCTGCATAGGTAACTTCAGTGCATATACCAACTTCAGGTGTGAAAAACAGGGTTTTTTTGGCCAATACTGTTCATTATTTCCTATATTTCTGCCAGAACTTTCACTCATCTTCAACTGCACAACCTGCAAAGCCGAGGAGCTCTAGTCACTTTAATCTGGTTATATGCAAGCTCTTCAACAGCTTTTGGCATTTGTGTTACTCTTGTTTGAACTTCTTCTCATTTTACTACATTCTTTTTCAGAAGGGATGTCCAGAACTAACTACAGTGTTGAATATACGGGCTCATCCTAAGTAGAAACACACAAGCATCATCCTTGTATTCAGTTTGGAATGGATCTTACTTATGACTTCCTCAAAACTATTCAGCTACAGTTTTGTTTTTAATAAGAAATAAAATTAAATGCTTTTTTCCTTTTTTTATTTTTTTTTTCAACTATGGTATACACAGTATTAAGAAATAGGCTTCCTATTCACTTGCCAAATTTTCTTAGGAGAAAACAAGAGAAACTCAGGACAATTCTGTGAACTTACTCATTGAAAAAGAGGCTTTAAAAATACTGCAAAATTCTTATAATTTTAATTTATAATAAAGGCAGATAAGACTACTGAACATCAATACCTCCGATAGTTTGCAGATAAAAATTTTGTATTGCAGGCATGATCAAGTGAAAATGCTATTTCAGCCTGCAGAGACATCATGGCATTGCTCTGTACCCCGGCAAAAGCATTCACAGAATTGGCAACACTTTAACAAGAATCCTTGGTATTTAATATTACAACCCTCCAGTTTTCCATCTTTAGGCACAAGTTGTAGTAAGTTTCTGTAGAACTCTTCCCAGTCTGCACTAAAACCCAGAAGCCAAGCATGGCATTTCAGCATCTTCCAAAACCAAGATGACCTGGAGGACAGATTCTTACAAGACCGACAATGGTAACATAAAAAATACACACCCCTTTGGCATTCAGGTCTGCCTTTAGGTCTTTTTTGCAGACAAAACAAGTTTCCAGCTTCTTCCACTTGATGGCTTAGATTGTATCAGTATTGTGTTTATGTGTTCATTAAAAAGGTTACATGATTTTTCTGAAAAGCAGTGGCTTTAAATTCTGTTTTCACACAACAAGACAGGTTTTGCATCTCAACTAAATTCTAAAAGGAGACCATCTGGAATGACTACACAGTGCAGTAACTGAGGTATACTATACCAAAATATCATATACAACCACACTTTTTAGTCATAGAGCTTAACAAAAGTTCAGTATGTTTGATGCAATCAGAGGTATAAGCTTCTGGATTCTCTCACAGTACCTATTCCCTTAATGAATTCTGGCATAGTAATAAATACACTCAAAAGGACAAAAAAAATTCAAACAGTTTTAAGTAGTTCTATATATAGGAAAGAATACTTTTACATTCTGCTTTTTCAATATTGCACTTCAAACCCTCTGATTATCAGAATTTTGGCAACCACTTTGGTAACCTTTTAATAACATTTTCCAGAAATACATCGCAAAGTAAAGACTGGAAAAGCCAAACATATTTTTAATCAATGTAGAAGTATTCACATATTAAGAGATGAGGCAGACAACATATAATTGATTCCAGGACAGGTACTACAGAGCATATACAGATGCTGTCCCTAAGTGCCACAAAGGGTTTTTTTGCCTTCAAGTTGTAGCGTGAAAGTTATGACATCTAAAAATCACAGTTTTGGGGCTAGGATATTACACCTTTAAAATAAGCCCTTCTCCCTACATCTACATAACATATATCACCCCCTTGTTATGCAAAGTTATAAACAAGTGTTTTGATTGCTAGATGGAAATGAAATTTCAAATACATAAATAGTAACAGTTAATGAAATGCACTTATGAGTTCTTTCAATGACTAGAGATGCATTAAGTGTTTTCCTATCAAAAACTTCTGTGAATAGAAATATACATTAGCATTAGCTCCTTGAGGCAGAGAGAAATAGTAATTGCTGCCAAGATTCACTGTACTGTAATTTCTCTAGTGGTAAAGAAGCCAATTCTGCATTCTACTTTCATAGAGAAATTCGTATTCACCTTTTGTAACAAGCTTTTGTGAATTACTAAAGCTTTAGCCTCTTGGTTCTAATTACACATTTTCTGGGCTAACAAGAATGGTAATGTTGCAAAGGAGAAGAGAGAAGAAAAGAAACTTCCTCTATCATTCATCTAGGTTCCTGTTTAGGTAGGAAAGAAGAAAAACAAACAAAAAAAAGAAAATAACATTGGTTTTAAAAGGACCTGGGAAGGAGGCACTGGTAAAACAAAAACCACAAGCTCATACAGGATCAGAATATTCTCTATTTCTATCTAGCTTAAACCAAATGTTAATGTATTCACATTAAATGTTTTCAAATCATACATCTAAGTTGCAGACCTCCCAACTTTGCACTTACAAGTTAATTTTATATCCATTAGTCACTGCTGGTAATTTCACACACATTGAACCCAGAAACCCCTGTGTTGGCAGGTCTGCTGTTTGGAGGTTCCAGCACCTTTGCCTCATAAAATGACCCCAGGTGCGACCTCTGGCCACGTTTACTGTCTACAAGGTATCACAGAATGGTAGGCATTGGAGGGGACCTTCAGAGATCATCTAAGTCCAACCCTCCTGCCAAAGCAGGTTCACCTAGAGCAGGCTGGATAGGAACACATCCAGGCAGGTTTTGAATGTCTCCAGTGAAGAAGACTCCACCACTTCTCTGGGCAGCCTGTTCCAGTGTTCTGTCACCCTCAAAGTAAAGAAGTTTTACCTCATGTTGAGATGGAAACTGACATCAGACTGGATGTGGACTCTTTCAACTGCCATCCTGTACTATTTGAAAACCCACACGGTGAGAAGATTCAGATGACCTTTCTGACATCCCCCACATACATAGTCCATGGGTAGAGGGTTTGAAGGATGCTAAGACCTCGATCATGATTCTGCTCTCAGTGGACTTACTCACCCTAAACTAGTTACTGAGTAATGTGAGTCCAGGGTTACAAAACTCCAGTAGCTCAGAGTTATTCTCTCAAATACGATTGGAGGCATATGTATTTCACCTAGCTACGTGATTCCACGGAACCACTAGATGATTCTGCTAAACCAGATTTGTTTCCCACAGCCCAGAATCCCTGGCTAATCAAGGACTAAAGAGTTGCAGTGATAAAGACTTCCAGAAATTCATTATCCCTGTCTTCTTCATCAGATGATAAACCATCCAGAAGAGCAAAAATAATTTCTTCTGGAACGTCTTCCCAGACACAAGGTTACATTCTCCATTCTCTCCATATGGTGCCTGTCTCTGATAAATAACTTGAAGGCATCAGGGCTCACTTATAGATGAGCGGAACAAAATAAACAGAAAACAGAAACAAGGCTTGCTTCCTTATGTGAGGCCACATGTAATTGTAGAGGCAGCAGCAACATGCTACCATTATCCGTGTGAGCTACAGTGTGGCATTTCATAAAGGTGTCCCCAGGGAGCTCACAGTCCAGAAAGCGAAGGACTGTAGGATAGCTTTCTTCTGGATAGTTTTAAAGCATAGGCCTAATGGGGATATATCTAAGACAGGGAACTAGACTAGGTCTAATCCAATCCAAAGCAAAACCCCTCAAGCATGATGAGAGTAGCTATAGCATCCTCAGCAACAACTACTTTCACCTACTCATCTCCTTCTTTTGTGCTTCACTACTTATTAATGAAGACGAAACCTTAAACTACATTAAAAAAAAAAAGAAAAATCTATATACACTCAAGAGTACTTAAAAATGAAAAAAAATAATCGAAACCCCAAATGCAGTTAATGTCACAGTAAACAGCGCTGAATATACTCTGCGCTCTTGTTCCATGCAATATTGTCTCAAGTTGAGGAATTTCGCTTAATTAAATTTATTGCTAATTACAAAAGTTTTAATTACTGATTCTGGCATTGAGAAACAAGATAAATAGTCAAACACCCAAAGAAAATACTTTTCCTCCCTCTCTGTTTGTCTGAACTTCGCTCAGACACCTCTCTCTCCTCCTTTGTAGCCCCCAGTCTCCTTGCCTTTGCCATTATGTTACAGTCGGTCTCTTTGTAAGGTGATAGGTGGTGCAGGAAGAGTGGAGTTAGGGCACAGTGGCTTGCTCTTCTTGCCTCTCCTTGTTTCTTACTCCTTTCAACTACTTTAGTGTGGGTCCTCCACCAGCCAAAATCCCCTTGGGGACTGTACCTGTCCCGTGTGGATTCCTCCATGGGTTGCAGTCCCTTCAGAGGTGTACCTCCTCCTGTGCTTTCTTTTGTGTATCCTCACACATCTCCTCCTGCCTTTCCTTTCATGCCTACTCCATTATCTCCCCCCATATCTCCATCTGTGCATTGTTTTGTGTCTCCTGCATCACCTTCGTGCGTCCTTCTGTGTTTTCTTCTGTGCCTCCTCACATCCCTCCTACTGTATCTCCATTTTGTGCCTCCTGACATGTTTTTCTTTGCGTTTCGTCCTCTGCTCCGGTGTCTCCTGTCCCTAGTAGATGCAAGACCTTTCTTAAATACAATTTTCACAGAGGTGCCATATGTTCTTCTGTTTGGTTCCAATTTCAGTTGTGCAGTGGGTCCATATTGTCCTTTGCAAAGCTTGCTGGAAACAGCTGTGCCCAGCACAGGGCAGTCCATCATCTCCTCCCACACAGCTCAGCCCCGCAGCCCCCCTGCTATGAAACCCCTGCCACATACAATTCTAAAAGTGAACAGAAAAAAAAAAAGAAAAAAAGAACACTTCTAAAGCTCAGTAATAATGATCTATGGAGTAAATCATATGGACATTGACAGAAAACCTTCTCAGTTTTATGCAATTAGTCTCTTCTAAAGAGCTCCTTACAGGTGCAGTAACATTAGTGAGAGATGTATTCACTTCTGAAGAACAGATTGCAAGACTAGATATATACGTTTTGTTATATATACATGTTTTTGTTGCATATACCAGTCAGAGAATATGAACTTTATCTGAGAAGACCATATAATTCTGGAAATTAAATAGATTTGACTTACTGTAACAGAATCAAGTTTTTGTTTCACCTTCTGCATTCGCATTGATGCTCTTGCAACACTGACAAACTGATCTGCTGGAGACATCACTGAACTTTTTTGTACAGGAATTTCAGAAAAACTGCTGAAGAACTGCGGCCCTCTTGGTGCAGCTGTGGAAAGTGATGAACTGAGATCTTTTACAAGTTCAGCTTCCTGTTGTGCAACTGGAGAAAAAGCAGTATGAACATGTCAGGTGAACATTGCCATGGGGAAGAAAATCAACTGAATGATCACTGTCATTTTGCCAGACATGTCTTCAATGAAACATCCATCAGAATCTGTATGAAAGTGCTATAGGGAAAATCTGAAAATGACATGAAATTTTCCCCACACTACCCCACTTCCCCCTAACTCTTCCTGATTACAATGTCTCCCTTCTGTTATCTGTGTTCAGTAACCTCTCACACAGAACTGTTATTTTTTTATTGCTTATAAACAATGGTGTTCTCCATGCAGAAATATTGGGTGGCAAGGGAGGGGGAAGAGAAAGGAATATTTTAGATGACAAGGAAGTTATATAGCTTGCACTGAGTTCAAGTCAGCTATTTTACTAGGTACATCTCACATTTTTTCCAGCCTAGGCCAAGTGAACTTATTATACTTCAGTAAAATTTCAGAAGTTCCTAGACAGGTATACAGGTACAGGAGGCATTCTTAGGTAGGGTACTTTTGATGAAAGCTGTGCTCACTTTTACACAAATTGTTTGACTGCAGCAGTTTTTTGTACTGTGGTCTTGAGTCAACAAAGGTTAAAAGAATTCCTCATGAAAGTTTTGTCCAGGATATTCACACAAGTGACGGTTTATGTAAAACTCATGCTGCTAGAGTCTTAAAAACTGTATCAGTGACTAAAATTAGTACTACTATATGATTAACTCTTTCAACATTAAGGCAGTAAGACTATCTTCTGAAAGCAAAGTCTGTGCTTTTAACCAAAATAGGAACAAAAAGTAAGTAACAGACAATGTAGAAAAGACCACAACCTATGCAAAATCTTACTGTCACCAGTGACTTAGCTAAGCAGATGATACAAATGATTACCAGTGTGATATCTGCATGATCTTTAAATACACACACACATTTTAAACTACCCTATTAGCTTTTAAGAGACTCACTGTCCGCTGAATAGACAAAAAAATTCAAAGAAATCCTTCACTGAAAAAATTTTCTATTGCTGTCTAGAATGCAGATATCTTACTGGGTTGAAGTTTAGCACTAAATATTGATTGTAAAGTCATTCTACTTTATTTTCCTGTAAAAGTCAACCAGTTCAACAGACAAATAACCTAAACTGTGAGATTTGATATGAGTAATCTTGTTAGTACATGTTATTTAAAAAGCAAATGTATAAAGACAGCATTAGCTTTATAAAACTATATTCACTGCAAACATAATTCAAACAGAAATCTGTTACAGATATGCAAAATTTATTGCATTGTTCATATTACCATTAGCTACTGTCTAGTGCAACATGACATCTGAAGCGATGTCCTCAGTTGAAACAATGACGCTGCTAAAGCTAACCACAAAAACACATCATCAGAAAAGCCTGCAAAGGGTGGTCTGAATTGTATTTTGTATATCAAAAATTCAAAGCTAGCATTTATCACTCTTTTCTTTAATACAACATGGGGAATAAATGTATCTCTCACATAACCACACCACAGATGTAACACTTGTTTATTAAAACAATCTATACTCTCTCGTATTAATTAATTTCTATGCAGTTCCTTAACATTATTTTGTAACACAGCCAGCACAAAATAGTAAGATTTCTATGAAGTTGTTCATTAATATTCAGAACGATAGTATTTTCTGGCTGCATAATCAACATTGATACTGAAAAGGGGCTTTTAAATATTTACATGACGCTGTCTATATATGATGAAGTGGTGGAAGAATCACACAAGATGACATACAATAACACATTCAGACTTGAGGTTGCAAGGCACCTCTGGTGACTGGCCAGGCCAAAGCCCCTGCGCTCAAAGCAATGTCACCCAAGCCGGGGGTCATGTCCAGTTGGGTTTTGATATCTCCCAGCATAAAGATACATATTAACATCAAATGACTGTTTTCTTTTTCCTTCAAAAGAAGTACAAATACGAGCAAATCACTTCTAAAAATGAAATATTTACAGGTGTGTATCAAGGAAATTTGTACTGTACCTTTATAATCATAAATGTATACAAGTATTGGCTGGTTTTGACCAAAGGCACAAAATGACACCATATGTTCATGTGGATGAAAGGCAACATCACGAAGTGGAGATGTGAAGGAGAGTTCAGAATATATGGCCACCTGATCTCCTGCAGAAGTGAAATACGTTTATTAATACCATGGAAACGTATTTGATACAGCAAGATAACAGCTGGTGAAAGTTTGTATTACTACAGTACAGTCTATGCCTCTGTAAATAAATATTCTTCAGTCCATTTCCTTATTGAAAAGTAATATCTGGCATAAGACAAAAAATATTGCATTCTTTTAAGTTACTGAATAAGTCAGAAAAACTAGTGCTGTTGCAACAGCTGCAGGAAACCCCAGAGGATGCATCAGGTTAGCTGAGTTCTCTTGTTCTGATAAGCAAGTTCTGGAAAGGTGGCGTTCCACAGTATTTGTTTGTGCTTGAATTTTGCCAAAGATAGTTATCTTAGCTGTGGATTTCAATTATATAATACTGACAATAGGAGTGAAAGTTGAGCACAAAAGTATAAATAAATAAATAAAAGAATTAGCTCTTCAACTGATGGCACTATGAATGCAAGTACACTGTGTAAGCAAGAGACAAAGCTTGGTGAAAAAGGTATTACAAACAAATTTTCTCCCTCCTTTTACTTTTATTCTTTTTTAAAGTTTCCAGACAAATTATGCAGTGGCATAGACATAGGCTAATATAGTTAGAAATGTAGAAAGATATTCAAAGCGGAACTGTTGGCTAGCTGCCAGTTTTAAAATATTTACTTCTTCCTTTTAAAAAAATTATTTCGATCATAATTGGAGACAGAACATAATGTCATCAAACCCAAAAAGTGTATTCTCCTACCTTCTACTGTTATGTCTCTCCCTTTTATCTCGCTGTTCAATAAAGATGACAAATTCTTTATCTTACATTTGCTTAATACTTTTTCAGGAAGATTTGGTACCTATTTTGAAACTACTCGATTTGGAGCACAATTAATGAAGAAACCTTATATTCCAAAAGCCAAAAATATTCAGTCTCCAGTCACCCTTGGGAAACAGATGAAGTGGTTCTGAACAAAAGCCTAATTCCCAAATGCAAAAAACGCAACACAAAGACCATTTTCACTAAAGCTGCGCCTAAGGTGCCGCATTCCTGCCGGGTATTACAAATGCTATCTCTGCCTATTAATTTCCTCTGGAGAATTAAATCTTAGAGATTAATAATAGTTATTTAAAAGGTGGAGCTAAGGCTTTTAGTATTTAAGAACTTCTTACTGAAGTTTTATTCCACATCAAAAGTGTTTCAACAAAGCTTACAAAACCCCTTCCACCTTCAGTCTTGACAACCTGGCTTAAGACCATAAAATAATTAGTTACCTGTTTCTGGATTCCAAACATAAGCCTTTCCGTCTTCACTTCCCGAAAATAGGAACGTACCACATGGTGTTAAGGTGCTGTGAATCTTTTCTCTGTAATTTGTGGCACCTATGTATTTCTTTGTAGCCAAGCTAAAGATAAAGAATAGTTTGCAAATGTAACAGATACATTCAGAATAGAAAATCTAACTTTTTATGTGTCAGTCCACCTCTGTTCCTCAGAAAAATCAATACACCTGACATCCCAAATAGATATGCAAGCACCCACCTTTTGCAGAGTGCAGTGTTTATACTTTCTTTTCCCTGGCTTTCATAATGCACCTGAAATTATAGATGAAAGTGCACATCCTTCTCTTTCAATAGAAAGTAGAAACACTCAGATCTAGAGAATGGGCATAGACGTAGTAATTTGTATTTTCCTGATCCTGGGCTTTGCAAAAAATTGGTAAATTGGCACTATTACTCCATGCTCTACCAAAAAAGTTTTCATTACACCTCCTGAGCTTGATTATATCCCAGTAGTGCTTAAATTTATCCAGCAGCTCTCTTTAGCTCTTCAGACTAATGTCTCTTTGGACAGAAAACCAGCAGGAGAATCATCAAATTCCAGACACTAATGTTGATTTACTATTAATGTTAATATTTTTAATATTATTGTGCTACTTATGTATCCTAATCTTTTTTCAGTAAAACACCACTGGTCAGCATCATCATCATCATCAAAAATGACCTACTAATGAACTACTGTCAAACAGTTTGTAGGCATCAAGTAAAAGAGAATTTGCACAAGGATTTAAAGAAGCATAGCCTTTTACAAGCTGGCTTATCTCAAACATGAGGTACAGCTTAGAAAGAGATATGAAAGTTCAAAAGGGAGACTAATACAGCAGTAATGCTAAGATGCAGAATTCAATGCAATAAGAATGGCAACATGCCACGACAGCCCTCAAAGATGGTAGTAATTTTTAAAATGTGTTACTGAAGAAATAATAAAGGTGTGCTGGGAGAAGTGCAATGCAGTTAATATGACAGGAAAAGTATTTTTAACAATATTCTGAACAAATATACCTTAGATACAATTCTATTTGGCAAGCAAGAGAAAAGGACACTTTAATGATCACAGTGCAAGACCAGAAGAGCCCAAGTAAGAGTTTTAGCTGTGTGAATAAGACAGATAGTATCTCTGAGATGTCATGCAGAAAAGCTCTGCAAGATGTAAAACTAACCTGCATATGAAACCCTAAGGAGAGTTCTGAACCAAAATCAAATCCCTGATCACATACCTGAGTGACAGGACAACAGCATTATCCAAAAAGATCAAAAAAGCAAGTTGAAAGTTAAGAACAACTAGCTGTCTATCAAATTGAGTTGTGTTGATCTGTGACCTCCACCCCCTCTTTTCTCATGCAGGGAATGAACAGTTAATGCTGACGTGTAAAATTATCACTGCTGGGTATCTGACCCTGTGGTTTATCGATAGGCTTAAGCCAATGTAACTGTGGGCTGCGGTCAAAGCAGCAGTCCTGCTGCTGTCCTCTCCACCCTTATTTTCCCAGGCTCTCCCTCATTTCTTCTCTAGTGTTTGGGCAGCTATCAGACAAGTTAGATCAGACAGTTGATTAAAATGAAAATTAATCATTTGTATTTGTACGCTGATTTTTAGTCAGATCAGTTCACCAATCTGATTTACCCTGCATCAAAAGGTCTCTAGAGCCGATAAAAAGGAAATGCTAGGAATACATGGCCAAAGGTGTGGGACACTGGAGGAGATGGTGTGTCCTAGAGATAAACTGGCTTATTAATTGTGAAATTGCACACCATATTAACCCTTTCTTAGAGATTAATATGCGTGTCCATTTTTCTCTCTCAAACTAAAACTCTCTGCACTTTTTAGGAACAGTAGTGACAGAAGAACACTATCTGTTTCAAAAACTACAGGTTCCCTCTATTATACACAGATTTCATGATTTGATTGAGTGGATACTTCAGCCTTCTTGCACAATCATTATAATTTCTCATCTACTGTAGAAGCTGAAGAGTGCACTATAAGACTGGAAAGTCTTCAGCTAGTACCAATATCCAACCCAATACACTATTTAGGAGTGATTATTTCCTGGAAGAGTATATGTAGGTACAAAAGTACGTTCTAAGAGAACATAGTTTCTCATGCTATGAGAGCGTAGAGGGGTATTTCCCCCAGCTAATTTCATATAGAACACCAAAGACCTTTGATTTTCTGCGTGGTGAGGCAGGGAAGGGAATCCATGAAATTATTCATATCCTTAACATCTCTTTCCAGAGGAGAATATTCAGGTGCATCTTATCAACGTGCGTAACTGACAGGAGTAAGACTCTTCAGTTTCACCCAGCGAAAGGACAAGAGGGAATAGACACAAATTGAAATATAGGACATTCCATTTAAAATGGAGAAAAAAACTTATTTTACTTTGAGGGCGAATGAACACTAGAACGTGTTGCTCACAGAAGTTGTAAACTCTCCATCCTTTCAGATATTCAAAACCCAACTTGACAAAACCCTGCATAACATGCTGTCATGCTTTGATTACTGGGGTTGGACTGGATACTCTCCAACCTCAACGACTCAAGTGATTCTGTGATGGCCTTGTTTTTTATTGTAGTTTATTATTAAAGAATCATGTTCACAACTATTAAAAATAAGAACATCATCAAAAACTAAGTTAAAAATATCTCACGGCCTGCTTAATATACCATAATACCTACATCAATGCATATTTCAGTATTTATGATGACAATATTCATTCTGTTTTATCATCAAAATATTCTTCCCAGAGTCTTAACAATGAGAAACTAATGCATAAGTAAATGTCATAATTTCAAAGATATTTTCATGCCCAGACTTCATTTTTATAAGTGAATTCAATCTTTAGGAGACTACTTTCTTCTCTTTCACGGCACCTTAAGTTCCCAAGTAACCCAGTATTTTTGAATATTCTATTCCAAAAGACTTACCCAACATCACACAAAAGGTCTGTAACACAACAGTGTTTTGAAACCATTTCCTAACCCTAATATTGCTATCCTTGATTATTAGGACATTTTTCTTCTCCACACTATACATTCAATAGTTTTACTGCACTTTATTTCCCCAAGTAAATTTTAAACCAAAAAGGAAATATGCACTTGTCACAAAAAATATACTTACATTCTGAGATCCATGATTCTCAGGGTACTGTCTTTGGCATGGATTAATAAACGCCTTCCATTTGGATGCACCTCCAAATGATTTATTGGTATTCCTTTAATATCATTTTCTTTTATTTCCTACAGAAAGAAGGAAAATAAAGTAAAAAAATAAAACTGTTTTAAAACTCATGGTTTTACACATTATTATTTATTTTTTTCTTGCATTACTCTTTTTCTGCCCACTTCATTCTATTTAGCTAAGGAAAAAGCTTGTTCATATATTACGGCATTACAACCTAGGCAATCAGCTTTTCACAACCCCAAGGCAGATTCTCCTGTGACTATGAACTTCTGAAACACAGCTGATGACAGAAATGCTGTCTGAACATTAGGCCTCTAAGGTATGAGCAAAGGTGATTTGTAAAGCCTGTGGTCTATTTTATTGTTGTCTCTAGAGAACCAACCTAATGCGTTAGCATTTATCTGTTAACAAAATGCTATTAAACCTCAGGCATTTTCATGTTTTATATACAAAAAACTGAAGCTGCAAAATAATTACAAAATTTTAAGTCAGTAAATCTCAGCATGCTCTATCAGCTCTTTTGTACCATTATTTAAAGAAAATACACCTTTTCAGTATAAAAAATTTTGAATTAATATCAAATTACAAGATTTGGAACAGTTCATGTAAAAATTACAATACTAGTTTAAGAAACCTGTATACCTTATTAACCCTCCAGTGTTGAAACAGGTGCTGAGAACTTCCTTTGACAGATGTATCCCAAACTATTATCAGTCCTGAACTATCTCCTGAGAACATGTGGAGCCCTGCGAAATAATAACATCTCAGAAGCAGAATACTACACAAAAGAACAAATACATAAAAGGATGTATGAAGGAGAGAAAACTTTTTTCCTGTTACTTTTGTGAATAAGCATACACCAATTCTTTCTTTCGTCTTCATAGTACCTAGTCCAGTGAATATCTCCAAAAATGAACCACCTAATTAGTAATGACGTCACTAATACCAGAAAATGTCAAACACTTCCAAGTATCTTATTCATTCACCCATCTTCAATTCTTCCCATCCTCCACTAGTACATGTCAGTACATCTTGCTCACTTTCAGCTGTTAATCTACCAGTTAACATTACTCACAGTGGTCACATCTCTGTCCTTTTCTCTGAATCTTTCACATTGTCTGTCAATGTTGTGAAGTTCGTCACCTTCCCGCTTCTTCTGTCCAGCATTAAAATTCTCACACCCTAACTACTGCTACCTCATTTTCTTTATCTTTATACTGAGTTTGCAACTTTTAATGACAATGTGGTGGAGCTGTCTTTGCCACTGTTCTGATCACGCAATCTCCTGTTCTAAGAGGTCTCTAGAAGCTGTTTTCAGATTTCCTGCTTCTGCTCTTCAGTACATAATTCTTCCACCTACTTCTTTAGCCAAACCTGCTTTTTTTCCAGCTTAGGTCTCTACACTAACTGCTAGGCTTTTCACTTGCATCCTGATCCGTTTGTCTCTTCTGAATAGTAGCATTCTGCTGATTCTTGCTGCAATATGTACAAGACATTAGCTAACTAACAATAGCTAGTTATAGGGACGATGAAAACTAAACTATGACCAAAATTTGCCCTGTCGTCACTGCCTGATCACTACACACACATTTGTTTGCCTGTCCTTTCTACACTTACCTCTTCTGATTACTCTCAATTTGTATCAGAGCTTATGTGTCCCTTTGTGTTCGTCCAAATAAGGCATCACACTAACATATTAATTGCGAACAGAGCTAAAACTACTTTGTTATAGCATTTCATATTGCCTCTATGAAATAAAGCAAACTAGTAACACTCAAGTTGGTCTTGAACTGAAGACTATTTGAAAAAGTAATACTAAATACATACCTTCTGCATCAAAACACAGTGTGTTGATGAAACTTTTGTGACCATCAAGCTCCTGTAACAGCTGCCCATGGATTTCTTTCACATTTGCATTCCAGATTCTAATCACGGAGTCGTAACATCCTGTCACAACCAGGGAGTCAGCAATTGGGTGGTACTTTGCAGTGTAAACAAATGAAGGATGAGGGAAAACTCTCACTGCAGATGCCGCCTGCATTTCTATTTTCCATATTCTAAAAGGAAAGGATGTTAGGATATCTACTGTATAAAGCAATCACATACACAGGTATAAATGATGCCGTATTTTGAGCTAGTGGTTTTTCTAGCTCAAACACTAAGGAAACACTTAACAGCACCTGTTTATCCTACCAATTAGTTCCACCTATATTTAATCCTTTAATACGGTACCTTTCTAACAAGAATTAGGATACATTTACTACCCTGCGTTCAAAGCAAATTCATGACTACTTACTCATTTAATGGATGTTTTCCACATTTAAAAATACAAATAAAGAATTCCGTAGAATGGATTGGTTTCCCTCTTTCAGGAGTTATGAACAAATTATTAAGACCTTCTGCGGTATCATTCATTTAAAAACAAACAAACAAAAGTAGAATGAAAAACCCACAAAGGAGCACTTAGGACCACTAAATATAAATAAAACCCCAGAAAGTTTTAAAAGAACAATTACCTATCACACAGCGATTGTGATCTCAAGGATGTTTTCTTCACATAAATTCAGTTCTTACTATTCATCTATTTCCTGTCCTTAACCACCCATGGCTATAAGATCAGATTTTTCTTAGGCAGTATTTTTTGTTTGATACTGTATATTTTATTATTAAGCCTTCCCCAAAGATGAGTCCATAAAGAAATACAGGTGGGTAGCACATTTCAGAGAGCACTGAGATACAATATGGAATTTAATTGTTTGAGTGCCACCTTTCCAGGTGTGGTGACTACTTCTGGTGGCTACTGAAGAATTTTAAGCTTGCTCTGAGGGCAGCTCATTACAAAACTGCCATCCCTTAGAGTATGGCAATTAACTTGCAACTTCATGTGCAAATGTCACAAGGAGTCTACCTATCTTTTAGAATGGTTTTGCTCTAACAACATAAAGGTTAATTTATTGCTCACAAAAAACGTGGGACTAAAGCTTGGGAAGGCTCAAGGGTAACATACAAAACACTATATAAAGAAGTATTCCTGTTAGTTCCCAAATTTCCCTCTAAGTTGCCTTAGAACTCAGTCTGAGACATAATCCAGATAATAAAATGATAGTAACTTTAAAGCAATGGGGTGCCTTTTGGTTCTTATCCTTCAACTCTATCATATTTCAATGGCAAAACACTCCCAATACGAAAGGGAAAAAGAAGAAACTCCTTGCCTTAACTGAGACTTTTAAGGAGCTTAAGGCAATGGACAATAAATACAGGAACTAACAACTCATACAGTGACTATGCATAGTACACAGAAAAGGAGTCAGACCAGTACAGTTTCAACTTGCTGCCACAAATTCAAGAATTGAGGAACAGCTGGGCCTTCTTATAGTAACATAAATGACTGAAATTGATAAAAATATATTACTTAATCTGCTTCCAAATAAAAAAAACAAACATGGGCTAAGATCTCAAAATATTATTCTTATTGCTACATATAAGCAGCAAAAAAAAGAAAACAGTTCCACACGTACAATATATCATGTAACAATTCTTCTGGCATTTTAATTATGCAACTGCCTGTAGCATTACTGAGTTGCATAACAGAAACAAGAGATAGGGATCTGAAGAGCTTAAAAAAAAAAAGCTATGAAGTTGCTCATAATAAAGTTACACAGTGTCACAACTATACTTTCATGTTTTTCTACAGTTTTGAGGGTTCTGCTTTTAAACCCTGAACAGATTAGTATTTAAATGTTAATACCATATTAAAGTATACTTTTAAACAGTAGAGAAAAATGCACATACTTTCAGTTTCAGAAATAATACTATCAAATTACATTTACAACAATTTAAGTTGAATTATTTAACTATGTGTCAAAAAAATTATAGATATATGTAAAACGTGGCCAATTTATACATGTAACTTGAATCTTAAATTTTCAGTTTCCTGCCTCATGTTCAAATTTGCAAACTCAATACTGCATTCACAACATGGCAATTTCTCCAAGGACAGAATACTTCAACCGTCTCAATGACTTCTGGAAATATAAAGTCTTTTTTTTTTTTTTTCTTCACTATAGATTTAGACAGTATAGGTGGAAATCTTGTAAAAGCTTTGGTCTCAAATACATATATATTAGAAACTAATATAGTAAATACAGCGTGATTAACTCCATCGTAATTTTTAAAGTATTATAGATTAAGTCCACTACAATCAAGTCTTTAATTACAACATTATAGCACAGGTTTCAGTACGAAATGAAACTGGACAACTTTCTTTTGTGCTTCTGATGCTATCTGCCAGAATATCTTCATCATACTGACCTGACGGTGCCATCAGAGGATGCAGTAAGAAGGTATTGATCGTCTTTTGACCAACAAAGGTCATATACTATGTTAAGGTGACCATAAAATTCTCTCAGGAACTGTCCAGAAGGAATTTCATACACTAGTGAAGTTTAAATAGAGGGGGGAAAAAAAAATTGTAAGTATTTACAATCAATTACGCACAATTATTAGTGCAAAGTGTAGTCTAATCTTGGCCTGAGTTTCTGCGAGCATAAGCCAACTCATTTTCTTTATCTTCTCATTTTCACAGAACACGATCAAATAGTTGCTAGATATGCACAGGCAGCAAGCATATACTTCCATCTAGTGGTCCATGGAAGTCACGAATGTCTTAACCCTTAAGAAACAGCCTACTTGCTCCATATTATTACAATCACATTAGAAGTATTTTAATTTTATTTTTTTTTTAATTTTGACAGTTACCCAACCAATCTTTGAAACAGATTAACACAGAGATCATTTTCTGGGGCTGTGCAATGAAGGAATCTAGACTTACTGTTCCTTGCATTTTCGAACATTTACACTTAAAATACTGCTCTCTCTAAACTACAAAATTCTTATGCAGGGCTTAAGAACTATGCAGTTGAGGCTACTGTGAAGAAGCAGCCCCAAGTCTGAGTAATAAGCAATATTTGTAGTTCCAACTGAACTGGACCATGGATGACAGCAGCCTCCAGTAGTCTGTCTGGAGATGACAGTATTTCAGGTATCTAACTTTCATGACAGGTTATGAGAAAAAATGAGAAAACACAAGGACGTGGTGGGGGCTGGAAAAGCTGTTTCACTTAAAACCCTATTATCAGAAAATATGTTTCTTATGCAAACTGATTTAGTATTTCCATTAGACCACTGTGCAGAAATAGCGTGATTCCACACCATTAAACTGTATAATATACATTACCATGTATGAAAAGCCAGTTCCAGCCCTATTAACACAGAAAGAGCAGTTTCCTCAATGCTCTTTAATGCATAGAACAATTTACAAAACACAATTTTAAAAACACGTTTTTTGCCCTTTAATTTCAAACTACATTAGTTGTAAGGGGAAAAAAAATAAAAAAAAAATCAAACACAAAACGTATTTTAAACTTACAAAGAATGGGATAGCCATTCCTTCCTGCGCATGCTGCTGCCAGTGTTTTCCCATCATGAGAGAAACGAATACAGAAACAGCCCATATCTCCACCGCGCAGTGAAAACAGATGCTTGTTCGGTATGCGGCAAACCTAGCTTTTCAGGTAAGAATTGGGATTACACAGTTACAAATATTAACTATTCAATACTTAAAGCACATTCTTAGTTCCTGTCATGAGTAAGTTTTTAAAAGCTACTAACATCTTAAGGGAATTTAAAAGAAAAATTCAACCTTATAAATGGAGATAGTTTTGAGGTGTAACTTAGGCCACATCTAGTTCATATATTCATTTCTACCCCATTATTACAGACAACTACCAAGTTTTAAAAACCTAAGAAAATTTAAAATTGACACAGTTTCCTTAATCTTAAGAAGTGCTTATATGACTGGCAATAGTCATCATTAAACTGTAGAGTTAGACTAAGTTAAGGTTGCTTAAGGAGTCTAATCACTACTTTTAGTAACTTAATGATCGCAGTGTGAACTCAAAAGACTCACTACAGACACTCAGACCTTTGGTCTACCAAATCACCTTTTGCATTCCCCATGTGTATTTCAATTCCAGATTTTTTTAAAACATAACTGGCAATGAAACATTTCAAAAAATTGCACAGGTATTATAGTCCCCCTTCCACTCTCCCAAAATATTTCCTCTTTTTCACCCAAGGGCTTTTTCTCCAGAACTAAATTCAAAGTTTAAGGGTAATTAAAACATCCAGAGTAGCTACATGATTATTTAACCTAAACCTGATTTACCTTTATGAATGAAAAATAAGTATAAACAGATTCATACGCATTTAAAAGTATAAAAATAGATCTACTTATGAAATAATTGAATATACAGTGTTCACTTCAGAATAAAGGTAAATGCATCATGTTAGAAACTACATATGCAATTAAGCCTTCTGCTTTTTAACCTCTCTAAAATAAAACATTACAATGTTGAACCAATGATTTGGCTCAGAACAAGCTTTTGTTTTATTTATACGCTATGTAGCTGCAATTCACATATAAAATTAATATGGTATTTAATTCATACATCAACTATTTAGTAATTCTATAGAACATTTTGCAAAAATAACATGTCATCCATTTATGTATATCTGTGGAGACAGATACAAATATATTGTGATTACTTAAAAAGATAATTTAGCTTTAAAGGTAAAAGAGTAATTTAAATGTATAAAAAGGTAATAACAATTTTGAGCAATTATTTATTTTTAAATGAGCACATCTGCTTTAATATTCTTTAGCAAATAGACATGCCGCATCATGCTAAGCTTATGAAACTTTTTCACAAGTCAGCACACCACAAAATACTTCATAGTTGCTACTGAAGCTCTTCAGTATGGATATGGACTAGTTTAAGACTAAATGAGCTGCCAAATTTTATTTGTATGATGGCAGGCAAATATTCTTAGGATTATATTTCTCTTGGTTTTGATTACAGTTATTTTCAGAATGGCAACCTTCTGAAAAGTTACAAACATTAACCTAAATACACCTTTTATGTATCCTGCCATTTTTGGCAAGAGAATTTCCATTGTAAAAACGGATTTGTCTATTCTTTACTATTTTATTACTATTAGCAAACATTAGTGGGAAATAATATTACATCTGTGTATATTTAGGTGTTCTTTTCAAAAGTATCTGTGTAAAGGACTACAGTATGGAATCAAAATAAAAACCAACATTCTTTGTAAAAAACCTTTTATTATTCAAATGTTTATAGAACCCTGAGCTAACAACAAACACTGTTCTACAGAAACATATGAAATCATTACAAGGACATTCTATATATATAGTTGCAAAAATATTCCCTTTTTATGATTGCTAATTTCCATTAGATACCATTATCTAGCAGTTAGAACCTTCTTAATAAGGTTCTTCAATTAAAGTTCCTTCACAATTCTGTTATACTGTAAAAAACCCTTTAACTGAGGGAATTAAAAACAGCAACAACCACCACCAAACCCCCCACCACCCCAAAAAAAAAAAAAAAAAAAAAGAAGAAAACGTATTTCCAATCAAGCTGAAATCTGAGAACTGGTTTCCTGTCTGACTTCCACAACCTGGAGAGCCCTACTCTTTCAAATTCCTAGAGAATTCTGGAGATAAAAATACCTGACTACCTGACTGTTCTGGGAAAAAATGGAAAAATGGTTAAATCAACCACATTTGGTAAGAAGATAAGCATCCTCTATTATTTCTGAACATTCCTTATGTTTTGCATTTTGTTTACTATTTAATTTCCTTTAATGAATGACTTGCTTCATAATACCTGTATCATAAAGTTATAAAAATATAGTATGACTTTAAATTATTTTTCTTTAAGAAGCAAATAAAAACACTTCACCTGTCCAGGCAATCTCGTCCATTTAATTGGCTCCTTCTTCTCCTCTGGAAAAGGTTCACATGTTCTTTTAGAACCCTCTCTCTGGAGCTCACACAGTGTTGCGCTACTTTGTTCCTGTTGAACAGCTATCATAGAGCGGAAAGAAGGAGCAACCTTAAGGCAAACAAAACTAAGTATCAAGAAAAAAGATTTTTTTTTTTAAATGAACAGCATAATATCTGTAAAGATTAAAAGGTACTTTTTAAATGCATTGCATTTTTACATCTGAAAAACAGAAATTGGAAAAAGCTTAATATGTGAAAACTGCATAGCAAAAATTTCACTTAAAGCAACCAGCAAGTCTGAAAGTAAGCTGAGCTTCCAAAGTTGTGCCAATGAGATGGTACCAAAGATTTTTCAAATAACTAATACTTTTTTATTAACTATCTGTGTCAGTGAAAATTAGTAATACTCTGCTACCTGGGTGAAGGTGATGTATAAAATAAAGCAGTTCAGCATGTAAATAGTTCCAGTGACATTAACCTTCAAATCAAAATACTGCTTCAGCAACAAAATCCATTCGTGGTACCAAAAGATATTACCAGTGTTGTGTATTGAACAATCTGTGTTCAATTGTTGTAAAGAAAAAAGGAGGACTGACCACATTTGTGATTTCAGTTGTAGGTAACACGTATATACTTTCCAAACTTCTCTGAGTACACTTATTAAACTTCACCTAAAAGTTACACGAAGGCTGAACACACGGGAAGCCTTTAATACTGTGGAGCTGCCTACCAGTCCCATGGCTGAGGGGCATAGAGGCCATTAAGCAGCAGCTGCAGTTCTGATCAGTTTCACTAAAACAAGTCTCTTCAGAAACTCATCTGAATACTAGGCAAAATTACTGTTTTCTTCCAGGCTGACAGTTGATAGGTATCCTTCTGGGTGAATAACTGTCTAGGTTCTTGTGACTAAAAAGGGAGGTTGGACAGCTACTATGCAAGTAGAAAGCAATTTAGAAGCTTAAATCCGTTGTCCTCACATAGATGTCTACTTCTGTGCAAGATGCCCTGTTTTGTCCAAGACATCTATTTTCATATTTACCAGCTCAAGCAGGAGGTATGGGAGATGTGGGCCCTTATGCAGAAGTAAGAGACAAGACAGGATCTCTAACAGATCTTAAATGGAAGCAGAAATCTTCCTGCCTAGAAAACTGTATCATGCCATGGCTTTTATCTGGAGCTCAAGCCTAGCCCTGGCAAAGCTGGCATTTATCAGAACAAGAATGAAACAGTATCGGTAGTCAATGGATTCAAGTCAAGCACAACTCAGACTATGCAAATTCATCACATCACTTGAGCTTCATGGGACTGTAAAATAGCGATAGCTATAGACCAGTGATAGCACCTAAACATAGCAGGAAAACATTCAGACCATGGAGAAGACGGGCTCAGAACACTTATAGAAAGAAGAAGCACAGCTGCTCAAGCAAAGTGCACGGAATTCCTAACAACCTCAGCAGCTGACTGAGCAAGAGATCTGCAGATGTCATTCCAATATACAGATTAGAAACACGTCCCCAAAACATATACAATCAAAGGTGATCTGTGAGATTAGTTCATGAACAGACAGCAGAAGAAAGACTTATGACAACTGCAAATACATATGGAGAACTATGTAATAGAACAATATTGTACTCACACTGTAGAACAGTAAATGCTGTATTTATCTTGAATACACATCTTAGCACGTATCAGCGTAAGCTTGTCTTCATAGGAGTTTTTATTTGAGAAAAAGTATGACTTATTATAGCTTGAGGTTGCAGGAAATCAGAGTTAAGTGACCTGCATCTTCTCTCACAGAATTTACACACCTGCATGAGTCCAGTTACTTAAAATGGCATTTCTTCTAATGAGAAGGAATATCAATCTTCGAGAAAGTACCCTGAAAATTTTCTGTCAGTGGCAAAACATGCAAAGTTGCAGATAGAAAGTATGCCTATTTTTCAAAGATAGCTATCAAGGGCTGAGTTTGGAATACGTATCTTAAGATGCGAAGTTCTTATTATAGCTAGGTATTTCATATACTGCATGTAAGTACAGTTTTTATATATATGCATACAAAACACACACTCGCACACTCTGGCTAGTTACTACTTCCTACAGAAAAGTCTGTATATTTGTAAATATATTTGAGTATTAAATATTTAACTTACATGATCTGGCAGTTTTATGCCTCTTACGGTTACATATAAAGTTGATGGGTAACGATTTCTAGGACATTTTGCCCACCAGTCATACACCTCAACAACATTTGAATGTGACTTCGTCCTTGGAGGTGGATAATATAATTGCAGACGGAGTTTTCCATCAATGTTCCGAACTCCATTTGCACCTACAAGCTGGAACAGTTAAAAAGAGGAAAAAATATGTTACCACTAACATAAAAGTTATAAAAGTCATTGATTATTTCCAATACCTTAAACAACTAAAGCATAAACTCTGAAATACACCTCCCATTAGGGAAATATACTGTTCCTAAAAGTGGTAATAAAGTAAGCGTGTATTAAACACCCCCAGGATCAAATCACTAAAATTAAAGCTTAGATGGCAGCCTAGCTTTGAAACACGCTTCCTATGTATGACAGTAATATCCTGTACGGGGGAAGACCACTGCAGTACCTTTTTTAATTTTTTTTTTACATTATTTTTAATTACTTCTTGCTGGAATCATGCAAATCTCAAAAGATTCTCAGTCCACAAAGAGCCTCTTCCAAATCTGCCCCCTTTGAATGCTTCAGCAAAGGTCACTGGTAAGGCTTTGACTCAGAGCAGAAGATACAGCAAAGCAGTAACCTTTCCAACTTGAGGAAATAAATGTTCTCTCTATAGAACTAAAAAACAAGCGCACCTACTGCCATTAACACTGACCACTGTTTATCAGGACATTTCTACTTTGACTGCTACAGATGAAAGGTTAATGCAGACAGATGCAGTAGGAATGAAGAACAGGCCACAATTTTATTTGTATTTATGAGTTGGAAATTCATTCTTCCCTTTGTTTAGAAGTAGGCTATACCGAATGCTTGGATGCACAGTTCCCACCAGCTACAGACCCAGCCACGGACTCCCAGACCTCTGATTCCAGGAGATTCATCTTGGGCAGAGCTGAGAAGAGACTCTGTATGGAATGATATGGAGATCCCTCTCCCTTCCCCTAAACTTGCAGTCCATTATTTTCTCCTGTATTTCTCATATTGTGCACTGCTCAATGGCTGTCAAGATCTACTGTCCACAGGGGTAAGTGTAAATGAACAATCCTCAGGCACATTAAAGCTTGTCAGATCACAAAGGCCAAGTTGGCACATTCAAGTCTCTCCTAAAAGGGTAAAAAGGTATATGACATGCTAGCTAAATGACCTGTACCTCATTGCTGCAGTATTTCAAACTCTGCAACTAAAAATGACAGGCATTTTATAATTAGGCTAGGGAGCCTTTGCGAAGACTGGCCAACTGAAAATGCCACTAAAATACAGAACAGCTGAGGTACAGAAATTAGTGGATTTGTCATTTTCTTTGCAGAAAAAAAAATCTCATGAACACACAGTAAATCCTCAAAGAAAATCTCCTTCTGTACTTTATGAACAAAAAAAATTTCTATATGTTTTTGAAAAATACATATTCTTTACTGTCAAGCTTATTACTGTGAATTTCCTGGGGCAAAGGAAGAGAGAAAGGAGAGAACAGCCAAGCAAACAAAGATTTGTTTTTCCATCTCTGTTACCTGGAAATACTAAAAAAATATTTTCCCACTCCATGCAATTAGTGTCTTTTAGATAACTGAATAAAAAAAAACTATAGATTTTGTTTTTTCATTTAAATATTTACAATACCTTTAAAAATGCCCAACAAATTTTTCGGAAACCACATTCCTGAATTTGTACATCAGAGTTGGCTCTCACTTCATCCATACTTAGAAAATCAAGGATCTGAAAGTATTGGTAGGAATATAAATATATTTCTAATTAGTATATACTTCATGGTAATTAAAAAATACTGCTGAAAATATGCTAGATACGATTCACTGAATTAAGGAGATTTCAATTTTAAGCAATTACAAAAACAGTACTTCTTCCACACAAGTAAGCAATTAGAAATAACAGATCCTTACGCATATACCTGATGACTATTTATAATCCGCTTTAAAAAAAGAACATAAGTCTGGTCTTAAAAAACTATTCTTGCTTCCCTTCTGTCTCAAAAAATGTGTTCATTTATAATTTTCATAAATCTATACAGTTCACAAATCATATGGATCACAAATCTGACAGCCAAAACCAACTGTGTGTTAATCTAGCTAGAAAATGGCACTCAAAAAGTTAGTTTTCCTTTCCTAGCTTTATCACTTATGTCATAGAATCAATCATAGAATGGTTTGGGTTGGAAGGGACCTTCAAAGATTAGCTAGTCCAGCCCACCCTGCCATGGACACTAGATCAGGTTGCTCAAAGCCTTGTTCAACACATCTTTGAACACTTCCAATGATGTCCATGGGTTTCTTCATTTTTCTGGTCAGTGACCAGAATCTTTTCATACTTAGCCACTTGAAATCATGCGTTATTCAAATTGGCATGTCATAAACCACACTGAAGTCAAACAGTATGCTTTCAGTTTAGTATACTTTTGGTCCCAACATTAACGTGATTTTCATGAAGAATCTTTACATACAAATGTAATTACTTTTGTGTTAAGCAACTAAGGACTCTTAATTCTATCAATGTGTTCTGAGTATCACAGAACTTGAAGAAACCTATGGTGATATTTTACATACAATCTATCTAAAATATAAAGGAATGAAAAAATATTTATTGTATTAGGTTCCCATTTTCAGGTTAATACTACAGAATCTCTCATTATAAATATTGAAACACTTGAGCTCAAAATCACATTGAATATATACCTTACAATTTTTTCTTTAAACATAATTGTATGGGAGGACGAATTAATAATTACTTTGTGAAGAAGGAAAGAGGAGAAGTAGATGTCTAAAATGTTAATGGAAAACAATGCAATAGCTTGCTCATTGATATAAGGGAAAAGAGGTGTTGCTACAAGCAGGGAAAGTCCATCTTTGAGTTTCTGGTACTCAAGATTCTTTTCAGTTTTCAAGAATGTAAAGAAGGAAAAAGTGATATCCTTTCTACATGGTGGCATCCCTCCTGATCTGGAATGGTCTTACCAGCCTTTCCCAGAAGTCTGACAGTTGATTTAATAAGAAAGTTTTGTCCTCCTTGCTACTATCAAAACGGGGGAGTTTGGTATAAAAAAATTATTTATTAGTATTAGCAATCACCAATACCACTTTTTGGTATCTCCACTTAATTCTGTATCTTAAGGCTACGCTAGTAACCCAATAAAACTAAAATAAAACACAGGAATGAGTAAAATATATACTGTTGAAGAAAAACGAAAATCGTAACATGCATAAATTTGATCTAAAATATTTAACCTTACCTCAAAAAACAGGATTACCCAAGGGCTTTCTTCAGTATTTTGAATAAAATAATTAAAACGCTCATTAAATATGACTTGCTCCTCCCACTCTGGAACTGTTGATTTAGACTGTCTGAAGTCATATGGTTGTGTCATAATAGGAAGAATGTGCTCTATTTGTTCTTGTTCATAGTAAGATGAAACTTTCCTCTTGCTGTTTGAAAATTCCCAAGAAGTTACAATTGTTATTAACACCTTAAAAAAAACAACTCAAACAAAACAGTATTTTCAACTACCGAAAGCAAAGAGAAACCTTCAAGATACCATTCATTTGATTTCAGAAAAAAAATTTCTAAAACCACACAAAATTTAAGACAATTCACAGTGTATACAGAAATGCTACAGGCTGAAGTTCAAAATCAAGTTACTGTTACTAAATTTATGCATAATAATCATGGTAGAGTCTACTGCTTAAACACTGTTAAAATTTGGGTTTGGGGAAAATTATGCATAATGATAATGGAAACAAGTAACTGAAGCAATTAGAAACATGAAGAACTAAGCTTCTTTTCAGGATTTTAAAACTTCTTTTATAAAACAGAAAAGGTAGATGCTATTTATGCTCCAAGAGTCTTGCTTACTTATTCTAATCTTGGATTCCATGTATTTTTGAGATTTAGGAAACTTTCTCCCTGGAAAGAATACAGAATGAACTGTGCTGTAAATATGGGGGCCTCAAGAGCAATACAGAAGTGCAGAGCATTTGAAAGTGCCAAAAATAAAAATAAAAATACCACCCTAATTTACTGTAGGTATATAGGTAGGTAGGTAGGTTATATATCTTAGATGTAGAAACTAATGAATGCCCTTGCAAACTTAAAATTTAGCATTATTTTCATATTTAACTTTCTAGGGAAAAAATCTATGTATTTATAGTAATCACTGACAACAGAAACTGTTTATTAAGAGTCACCTATGATCCTTCTTGACGTATAAGCCACTTCTCTGATCCACAACGTGGATTTTAACCATGGGGTGAGATACCAGGAGATCAGTTTTAAGTCGATCAGATCGATGGATGTAAACTCCCAACACAAGATCATCATCAAAATCAAATTTAGACTGAGTTGAAATTTCTGAATTCTTCATTTCCTCATCATTTTCTACAGCAACTTCCATGTTTTCTTCTAGAAAAAGGAACAAAGTAAATAGAGGTTACTATGTTCCGCTAGTGACAGTTTAAAGGAGTAAAAATGCTCAGTATTGTCTTAACAATCAATAGTAATGTAGTAATATTTAACATGTTCTTTATGTAATAGGTTAAAATTACCAAATGTGCAGCATTTTAAACATATATGAACATATGCATTAGTTTATATTAATTAATATAATCTATACCTATTAACAAACATTTTTATTTAAAATCAGAGGTCTTCCTCTTGACTGACATATGTTCTTCTGTACCACAATGATTTAAAATCCATACAGGTCCATGTCCTGCTCTGGACTACAGCCCATAGTGGGGTTTGTTTGTTTTTGTAAAAAACAAGATAAGCAGAACGATTGTTTTCAAAACTTCCTCATCTACAAGTTACAGTAAGACCACCATACTTAATAGATATCGAAAGAACTACTCCTTATCAATTTCTGTAATCTCAATTTTTTAAACTACTTTATAATTTTGGCCTCCACAATGTCTGAGGAAATGAATTCTTCAGTTTGACTATGCATTGCATGAAAAAGTATTCCTTATGTTTGAATTGAGCATCAGGACACACCATTTTAGCATAAAGTAAATAAAAATGATAAAACCATAAAAAGACAATTAGAATATGCATGTAAGTAATATACTGTAAAGGTGATACATATATTATAATATTATTATATGATGCTTAAAACCCCCCATTTTTAAACTATTTATCAATTTCAAAACTATTTACAGTAAATGAATTCTCAAGATTTTAAATTGATATAGCAAATTAATTTCCTTACAAATTAGTCTCAGAATTGGTAGTACAAAAATGCAATTAAGTAACTAAAGAAACATAAGTAACTTCAACAGCTCGATCACTTCTGTGTTACTACTGTGGACAAATATAGCAGCACCATTGTAGCAGCACCAAAAAAAAAAAAAAAAAGACTTTGATAAAGCTGCAGAACAGTACACCATTCTAACATTTTGTTGGCAAACCTTTTCTGGTTTTCTTTTTAACCTTCTTTGCTTTAGGCTTCTGTTTTTCCACGCTTTCCTCCACTTTCTGTTCTTCTGATGTAAACAGTCTTTCCAACGACTGATTTTCATTGCCATCTTCTGCTGGGTGATGCTGTAGCTCAGAAAGGGACATTGCACTGCAATGTAACAGATTACTGTCAGCATTTGCATTCTACTGCATATATGGATATAATTGCTTATTACCATTATTAATCCACTGAAAATTTCCTGTAGCTTTGCAACTTATTATCTGTGTTTCTTGAAAATGCAACACACCCTTTCAACATTAGCATCTTGCCTTTTTCATTTCTCCCCCCCTCTTCATTTCCCTCTGATTTCCAGACAATTGCAGAACCATTCATGTGAATAGAGCTAAGCTAATAGTTTTCTGCTAGAGCGAGGCCATCACTCATCACTAAAAAACCATGCACAAAATTATCTTAAGTTAGTTGAGAGTGAGTTCCACAGAAAATAAGCACCAGATAGCAATGAAGGATATTTTATAGAAAAGCTAGGCAGAACCCATGAGTTAAATATTAATCTTGAAAGCACTTTGAAAAAGTATTCGGTAATATTTTTTCGTAACAGAATCATCCAGTTCATCACTTCGAAAACACGTACAGTTTATCAGAAAGCTTCTGCCTATTTTAAAACAAAATGAAACATTTTGCTTAAGATTCACAGACACATGGTATACAGTTTGTCATGGTACCTTGTTTCAGCTTCACTTAAAACTGCTACTTCTTTCTTCTTTTTCTTCTTTTTGCCCACTTCATTGTTCAATACAACTTCATGGCTTTGAACGCTGGAGGTAAATTCGGACATCTGTTCTTTAAGTTTCATTCTTATCTTCTTTTTAATTGCATTTGCCTCATCCTCAGCCACATGCAGCTGATAGGCTTGAATTAGCTCTTCTTCCTCTTCTAATTCAGTTACACTTCTCACTTCAGTCAAGGAATTTTTAATCTTTCTGTCACCTTCTTGATGAGGTACATCTGCTTGTGATTTACTTTTTGTTTTCTTCTTTGGAAAATCATGAATCTTTTTCTCAAAACTCTCCAATTTAGCTTCACATAAATTTTCCTCCTCATTAAATTGTTCTTGTAACAGTGATTTCTTTTTCTTGCTAGACTTCGGTTGCTTTTTCTCCTCTCCACTAACATTATCATTGTTTATTTTCTCTGCATTTGAGGCCTTCTCTCTCAGTTTATTTTTTGTAAATCGGGGACTCTCTTCTTCAGGATTATATGTGTTGTTTATAATTGCTTCATCATCCACACTTTCCTTAGCTAGATCAATATTACTTCTAAAGGTGTCAAGCTATAAAAGAAAAGAACGTAAGATATACTTGTACTAAAAATTATGTTCTAAGGATAAAAATAGTACTTTATGTTATTTCTTTAGCAACATTACACAAAGTAAAATGAAACCAAAGATCTAGTTATTTTCTTGTTTAAAATTAACAAGTGACAGATTGAAAGGCAACAGAAAATTCACTCTGAAAAAAAAACATTGTGTTTGGGCACTTCATCCTTAATTTTGTTTCACTATGTTTTTAAATAACTTTCAGGTATATCCAGTAAAAGAGAGTAATCAACAAGTCTACTCCATAAACAGATGCCATTGCTTTAGACTATGGAAGACTTGAAGATAGGAGCTCCTATGAAGACAGACAGAGAGTTGGGGTTGTTCAGCCTGGAGAAGCGAAGGCTCCAGGGAGACCTTATAGCAGCCGCCAGTATCTGAAAGGGGCCTACAGGTAATCTGGAGAGGGACTTCTTAGAAGGGCGTGTAGTGAGAGGATGAGTGATAATGGCTTCAAACTGGAAGAGGGTAGGTTTAGATTAGATACAAGGAAGAAATGTTTCAGTCTGAGGGTGCTGAGGCCCTGGAACAGGTTGCCCAGGGAAGATGGGGAGGCCCCACCCCTGGAAGTGTTCAAGGACAGGTTGGATGGTGCTTTGAGCAACTTGGTCTAGTGGGAGGTGTCCCTGCCTGTGGCAGGGGGGTGGAACTAGATGATCTTTTAAGGTCCCTTCCAACCTAAACCATTCTATGATTCTGTGAAACAGATCTCTGCTCCTTGATGGAACTTCTGTAACATTGCTCAGGTTCATTTACTCTGCCGTCTTACATAAAAGCCTCTACAGTCTCCACATGAAACATTAGAAAAGACTTTCAAAAAAAAAGAAAGCAAAAAAAAAAGTTGGAGAAAATATAAGTATCTGCATACAATCTTTCCTTTGCCAAGACCATCTTCCTCCCTCAATAAACACAGACATCTTCCCCTTCTAGCTGGGATACTTCTAGCCACTGAATCATGTTTGCCTCAAACATTTTTAAAAAGGGACAGCACATGTGCTAAGTCATCACCAAAATGTACAAGCTTATAAGAAGAAAAAAACAGAGAATGAAGCTGCAATGGCAACCATGATTTGGACAATGGATCCCGACTTAAAAATGCCCAGCCCACTTGTGTGAATCATCTTCATTCTAGACATGGAATAGAACACTCAATGCACAAGGCATCTGCATCCATATTGTTTGCCCTCAATTATGTGAGCCTGCAAATCTTCATCACTATCTTCTTTTATTCACATCTGACACTTGAAGAGAGAACATGGAGATAAAGAGAAGTACAAGTATTGAAGAAGGAGAAGGGGGGAAAAAGAAAGTTTGAAGTACGTGAGTGAAAAGACAGAAGAGAAAAAAATCAAGGAAGTTTATTATTTGTACAGGAGAACTCAAAAGCAGTGTGACAAGAAAAATGCACAAAGTTTAACATGGACATAAAAGCTGATGTCTGAAACTAGACAAAGCTTAAAAATGCACTAAACAGACTTACTAATGCTACATATTAAACAACACTGTCCTAATAAAGTATCAGTTAAAGAAAGCATCTAGAATTTCATGCAAGAATGCTTATCTAATACATTAGAAAAATCTAAAGCCATTCATATAGCTTCTCAGTAGGTATCTTTATTTTTAGCATCCTCTGTCTAAAAATAGTTTAGATTATTTCAATATCAAATCATGAAAAAAACTGTCTTTGCACCTCTTTTTACATGCTTAAATAGACCAGTAACATCCTCTCTATTCATAAGTTTAAGAGGATGTGGAAAAATTCATATAACTAACATGAAATACAGAATAGAGCAATGAAAATTTAAAAAAATATATTAAAGCAACAGGTTTTGTATAAACTAAAAAAAAAAAAAAAAAAGACTTTCTAATAGATTGTCCACTTCATTATCTGCACTTCTACAAATAGCTTTAAACACAGAGTATAAGGAATGAACGTTAAAACACACTGGCAATTAAGATCCAACAGTGACCAATAGCTAAGGTTGTGCTGAATTTTGCCTTTGATAGAACATTAATCCATTAAGCCCAAGAAGTAGAATTCTTTGAGAAATCCTAAACAAAAAGCCCTTGTCCTTGACCTGTTCAAGAGTTTCTACAATAACTCCGATATTCAGGAATCATTTCCTCAAAGAAACCTAGCTGTTGCAAAAACTTGCTTGAAATACTTACTAGATCTTGTTATATACTAGGCCTACATACCAAAAAATACATCCACAAATATGTGTCATGAATAGTAGCAGCACACAGTCACTTAATTATAGCAAATTTACTCACAGGAAAACAAATATAGAATATCCTCATAATGAAATAGAACATGATCTTAAACCACAGCAAATTCCAGGAACATTATTAATAGATACTGCAGGCAGCACAAAGCTGCCTCAACTGTCCAAACACAAATTCCTCAGATACATAGCCTGTATGATCTTAACTCAGGCCAATTTTCCACATGCTGTAATTACATGATGTAATTAAACAGAGAGGAAAGATGGGAGGGAGTCACAATGCAAAGTAAAAACCAAGAAGTTCATAAAATACATCAGATTAGGTCGCAGGCAGAGGCAGGGCAGTTATACATTCTCTGTCTGAAATGCAGGACCAAGAGAGATCAACTAAGAGCAACCGTCTATATATAAACACACTTGAACAGAGTCAGAAAGAGCAGTGAGGCTGGAAAAGCAGCTCAGAGGATAGGCCTGTCTCTGGAGTAACTCCAGAGGGTGGCTGACCTGAACCTGACCTCCTCAGCTTAAAGCATGGAACAAATGAGAAGGCTTTTCTTCAAAACAGCTCCACAGCCACATTACGACACCAGGGCAGAGAAAGCAGCCTTCCCTGAGAACAGACCTACTTGCACTACTGGCTTGACAGGAGCAAGAGATGGGCACCAGCCAAGATGCATGCAGGTGGGCTTGTACCACAATGAGCCAACCCCAGGTCACGTTACTTGCCATTTGTGTTCCAGAGCTGAGAGCAGGGACAACGCCTAATAATCTTACTGCTTTTCAAACTGGCTTCTCAAATATGCGTGAGTGGAACCTGGAAACACATCAAGTGATTTTGCCCAGGGATCTGGAAACTCAGATAACCAGGTTTACAGACGTACCTGAAGTTCTTCCTATAACACAGGCACACCTTGAAAAATTAGGAATGGACATTGCCAACCTACTGAAGGGCTGATACGTACTGGTTGTAAAAGACTATTTACTTGTAACTGAACTGGTAATGGATGTACTTGCGATGCTGGCTAGTTGGGTGGGATGTTTTTAAAACTAATTTAATGCACTAGGGATCCGCTTTTACTACCTTTGCTCATATAAGACCATAAAATGTTGATGCTCAAAGCTAGAACAACTTTAATTTACAGATAGGATGGGCTTGGAGACGTTTCACCAAATTTTAACAGAAGACATTGAGAAAATGCATAGGTCAAGTATATGGTCAACTATCAGCAGTCCTCCTATTTTAAAAACAAGAAACAAAAGGCTAAAACCCAGTGGGAATCTCAACAATTATTCAGTGCCTGTCAGCCTACAGAGAAAATAGGCTATGAAACAGACCGTGGGAAAATTCTACAACCTCAAAGCTCCGCAGATTGTGTTTTACATCTAAGACAGAAGCTAAAGTACTGAATTAGTCAGAAGCAGCCTCTAAAATATCCATTTTATCCAAAAGAATACAAGAATTTTCAAGCCTGGAGACAGACTACTACAAAATCCCAGAATCACTTAGGCTGGAAGAGACCTTTCAGACCATTGAGTCCAACCATAAACCTAACACTGCCAAAACCACCCCTAAACCACGTCCCCCAGAACCACAGCTACTCAGCTTTTAAATACATCCAGGGATGGTGACTCCACCACCTCCCTGGGCAGTCTGTTCCAATGGCTGACAACGCTAATATCCAATCTAAACCTCCCCTGGCGCAACTTGAGGCCATTTCCTCTTGTTATATTGCTTGTTACTTGGAAAAAGAGACCAACCCTCACCTCGCTACAACCTCCTTTCAGGTAGTTGTAGAGAGTGATAAGGTCTCCTCTCAGTCTCCTTTTCTCCAAGCTAAACAATCCCAATTCCCTCAGCTGCTCCTCATAAGACCTGTTCTCCAGACCCCTCACCAGCTTCGTTGCCCTTCTCTGGACACGCTCCAGCACCTCAATGTCCCTCCTGTACTGTGGCGCCTGGAACTGAACACAGTATGGCTGCGGCCTCACCAGTGCTGAGTACAGGGGCGCAGTCACTTCCCTGCTCCTGTTGGCCACGCTATTCCTGATACAGGCCAAGATGCCTTTGGCCTTCTTGGCTCCCTGGGCACACTGATGGCTCACGTTCAGCCGCCTGTCTACCAGGCAATAACTGATGTCTATCTCCACCTCCATTACAAGCCCCTCATTCCTAACAGTTGTGACTTCAAACTCATCCTGCCCTACTGACATCAGGCTTTCCTCTTTGAGTCCGGATGCTTCCCTTCTCTCCAAGCAACGGGCACAGAGAGGGGTGCAGGCGAGTGGGCAGGAAATCTCCTTACCCTCACTTCTGTCATCTAAAAATCACAGTAACCTCCTGCAGCTCCAGAACTCGGGTTTCAAGGAAACAGTGGACTATGATGGGGAAGGTGTTATTAATCTAAGAAAGGTTCAGTAAAGGCAAAAGAAAGAAGCAGACTGGAACATTTCCAGTGGAAATATGCTCGCAACCACGACCTGTTTCTGATCAAAACTGGGAGACCATTTATGGCAAGTGCGTAACACAAAGACAACCATCACTGATAAATTTCACATTATTTCAAGATATGTGAAACTCTACACAGTTAAATTATATAAAGTGAAGAAAACTGGAACAAAGCCAGCCAACCTTCTCCATCTACCTCCTCTTCCCCTCCCACACACATTTATTTCTTACAAAGAAATGACTGGTTATTTGTGGAAGCTTTTACAGAAATTTCTACTTGAATGCAACCAGCATGGAAAATACCAACCTGAGCTTTTGCAACTTCACTACACTTTAAGAAAACATTCCAAATGGTCAGTATTAGGTTTCAATACATGTTCTACTCAAGTTTTTAGTTCTTTAGTGCTTTGACTGGTAAAAATCTAGGGCTTTAATAAAACCATAAAGTTAGGCTTCCACACTGATCCTAAAAGCGCTTCTTAATTTGTGTGTATACCATTAACTGGTGATTCAGTTCACTGTGACTTCAAGTGTTTCTAGGTAACTCCAAAACACCAGTGTCTTACATCAGAGACTTCTGGAATGGAAACCAATCTAAAAATCAAAGTAAGCTTAAAATATTTATGATCAATATGTTGTTGCATATGAACACACAATTATGTGCTCAAAAATACTTATATCATAAGTAAACCTAGCCAAGGAAGAATTTAGTCTTACATTTATACACGTCATCAAAAAAAGGAAAAAACCACCCCCTCACTCTTCTCTACTATATTTTAGACGTCACATTGATTCTTTGTACAGATTATTGACTAAACACCATATACTTCAAGGAATCAAAAAAAATCCACACAAATATCAACAGCTGTAATTCTATTAGCCCATCACTCGAACTCCCACTAAAGTCAATACTGAATTTGAAAATCTTAAAACTTTTCTGAAAAACATGAATGGGAAAAAAGTACTGGCAAACTTTAAATGAGTACCTGCCTGCATGTGCCACTTTCTTTTAAACAGTATTATATGCTGTGTAATTTGGCATACCTCCAGATTACAAGGATGGATTGCCAGCACACAACAACCAATAAAAGCCACATCAAAAACTAAGGATATGTGCAGAAATATACTTTATACCTTATTTTTTTAAAATGCCTACATCTCCTTTCTACAATACATTTTCCTGATCTTTTTTCCATTAAGGAAGGCAACCAAACAAAGTTTGCACGTGTTCGAACTCACCACAATACTCTCCTGAGAGTCAAACTTCTTTTTCTTTGATTTCTTTCTGTCTGTTAGGCCAGCATGACGTCTGAAGATTTCCTCAAAACGGACTTTGGTTTTTGCCTTTGCCTCACTTTCAACTGCAAAAAGAAATTTAGAGTACAATTCACTAGTTCAATAATCACTATTGCTAAAAAAGCACGTACTCATGTTTTAAAATTGCAAAGGACAAGAATTATTTTATCAGGGAAAATTTGCCAAGAAATCTGCTTAGTATTCAGTTAGGAGTTTCCACCACCAATGTAAACCACGCAGGGATAACTCAGCAACTTTGTACAAACACACCAGGTTATTAACTTGTTGCTGACGTCCACACTATCTACTCTGTTTCCTGAAGAAAGCACGCTTTGCAGAGCGCACACACCAGGATCAGCACAAAACTTGGGCTAGCCAAAGCAGAGGACAGGTTATTGCCCTTGCTGTTTACAAACAGTAGCACACTCATAACAAAGGTGACATGTTGTCTTCAGGAGAAGCAGCAGCTCTGGGCTCTCACCGAGTCAGGAACCCCGAGGAGCACCACTCTGAGACAGATCTGTAAGAGGCAAGAGTATGCATGCATCCAAAGTCAGCTGGAGCTGAGAGCCCCTGCCTTTCTGTGAATCATGATACTGCTATCAGCAGCATTTCAACCCTTGAAGCAGTAGGTGTTCTAGCCCCCCTGAGGTAATGCTTAATTTGTAGCTAAAGAATTAAAAAACCCCACAATCTGGCATGCCACTAAAAAAGGCTGTTGAATCCTCAGTTATAGCATATTTACCATTGTAATTACAATTTTTACAAAAGCCCCCCCAAATGTAAAATAAAAAAAAATTTTTAAAAAATAACAGTGCTTTGAAAATCAGCTATAAACATGGACTCAAAATGGAGCTAATGCAGCATTAAAAATCTCTAGACGGAAGAAACTTCTGTCATTTGCATCTAGTTCTGACTATAAAACATGTATTGGAAATCAAACACAAGGTATTCTTACCTGCTGGCATTTTCAATCCTCAGTTAGAAGTGGCTCAACAGACCAGCTGCTTCTTCCTCAGAATTCACCATTCTATTTAAAGTAATTAACAATTTTCATTAACATAACTGGTCCACACACTTGAAGCTAACAATTGAATCCATGCTAATTGGTATCGAGGATGAGTACAGGTCCTTTAGGGAAGTATTTATTTCTAGACTATTTGTCTAAATTATTGGAAGTTCTATCAAATCTCAGCTCTCAGCATCTATCTGGTATTTGTTATTTGAGAGTAAACAAAAACCATCACACAGCAGTTTAATTAGCTATATATTTCCAGGTAATAACCAAATACTCCAGTACTGTAGTCCTCCAGCCTTCTAAAAAAACCTACAGTTTATGTAAATAATAATGACCCATGAAGCCATTTATATTGAAGCCTTTCTAATCAGGTTCCTCTCCTGACAGCAGCATCAAGGAAGTCCCACTGTAGCCAGCTGATAGTTTTCAACACAAAGATTAATATCTGCCAGCAAATGTAACTTTATTACAAATCTCTAAATATTTATGTTTACATTAACCATTTGTATTTCACATAAAGCAGACAAGCAATTACATGAAACTCATTTCTCTAAAGAAAAAATATTAGGCCCTCCTGGTTGCGGAAAAAAGCCTCCAAATCCAATCCAAACAAAGCTTGAAGCCAAAAAAAAAAAAAAATTTACACAGCTTTATCTTTTCATCAAGAAAATTCAGAATGTTTTACAAAAAAACTTTAATACAAAAGCTGTTTTGTAAACAGTAGAACTAATGAAACCTAGCTTTCTATGAATGTGTTATGTTCCCCTTAGCCTTCCATACTATAAACTATGACACCGATCTCCCTGATAGCCCACCAGGCAATAGTTCCAAGTTCTCCCTAGGTAACACCACCCTCTGTTAGACACCACTAACTTAAATTCACTGGACACCCAGGCTACATCTACCTTCATAAATTAAGACTTAGCACTAAATACTGCCAGGCTACATGGTTCCATTATCCTTGGCACCGTTTTGGTCCAAACCACCTAACACTCACCCAAGCAATTCCTGGGTACAGTTTAGGAGTTAGTATGGATGACTATTAATAGGCAGTTTGCACACGGCCACTCTGTATGCATATTAGCATTAAAGGGGGCCGAACATACTACTTGGCCTCAACACTAAAATTCACTCCTGGGCACCCATATCTTACCAGTACAGTAAAGAGCTGAGACTACACTTACATCCCAGACCATTGGCACTACCTCTCATATCTCTTTCACAGTTCTACTTGCTTCTTCCCTGTCCCCCACAGGCTACATACTTTCCAGTCATTTCGCATTTGTTACCTACAGTAGTTTAGTTTGGCTAGCCTGTAGACCAAATTAAGGAGGAAAAAAAAGGGGGGGGGGGGGNGCGCGGGTGGGGGGGGGGGGGGGGGGGGGGAAGCACAAAGTGTTAGGGTTGGTTTGGGATTATAGAAATGTTGATTCGTCAGTTGCCAGGTGTTATTAGTTCATTTCATGTATTAAGCAAAGCATCTATACTAAGTATTCAACAATCTAAGGATGTTTGAAATGAACAAGGATGACCAGAAGGGGCTTTGCAGCAAGGAAAAAAAAAAAAAATTTTGTATGCTTCGTCATGACACTGATAAGGTAATAGTATTTTCACTAATTAAAATACGTTTTGACTCATAAAACAAAGCTTTACTGTCACAGCTAAAACAGTAACAGTTAAAAATAACATTTCTTACAAGAAATGAAAACAGAAAATATTACTGAAAAATAAATCTGCTTTTGCAATTTATAGTTGGTTATACCAAAAGGCCATTTAAAAAGTACTATGGTTATTAAGTGCTGCTTTTCAAGTAGTCTATTCACAATCGGCTAGAAAATATAATTTGAAATAGTAGAAAACTGAATCGTTAATCATTCGCTGAGGATTGTACGAACACGGAAGTCTCTTATGACTAGTCAAGTGATTTCAACCACCCCTCAGAAAAACTAATCACAAACAGCAAATGAAATGGTGAAGTGCTCTTAAATTTAAAACATAAAGTATGAGAGACAATATAGAACAGCACAGCAAAATAGAATGCATACCTGTTCCAAGTATATAAATAATTTTATGGTCAAAGGTTAAATAAATCACATTAAAAAATATAGGCAAATTAATTTTGCAGATGCTTTTGCTTAATAATGGCACAAACACCTTTCCAAAGGCTAGGCTCACCTCAGGTCTACCAGCAGTCTACGTAAAACACATAGATTTGCCTAATTCACCAGTGAGTGCATCATTTTCTATTTACCTTTATTTATTCAGTAAAAGTCTATCCTCTTGTGCCAATAAAATTAAGAGATAAAAGTTCTCTAATGAGAGTGCTACTATTTCATACACGTTTCCAATTTAGAATCACATGACCCTCAACCTTGTGCATGAAAGCAACTATTAGATTTGTGTATATATAGATCATTAAGCAACAAGGCGGTTTACTCCATATAATCTCACCTTAAAATAGGAGAGATTTAATCTTCTATCAAAGTTCAGCAACCACAGTGCCTCGATCTGAATAAACTCAGTCATGATTAACATTAATCCTCTAAAATGCATTTCTGTCTGATCAGATTTGATCTCTTCCATATTAGTAAATATAAGACAATCCAGGAAAGACAATAATCCCTCCTTGGAACAGTGGCATATTCCAGCCATCAGGAATAACTAGGAAAATAAACTCATGAAGCCCAAACTTCCAAGAGTTATTATATACCTTTCCAAAATAATCTAATTTGTTCTCTTCTAATATTACATCTGTATTTATAAATGTGATTCTACACTAAATTCTTTTCACAATATTTTACAATACTCACTGAGTTGCTATATTCTGCATCCACAATATAGGAACTCTCTATGCAAAACATGCCACAAAGCCCACTATTCACAACAAAACCCCACTTTTATTGATCACTAAAAAAAACCCATAAACAAACAAAACCTATACAATAACAGAGCAGAACATACAGAATCTGTACTACACAATGGGACATGAGAAATTTCCTACCTAATTGGTACCATTTAGGAAACTGAGTTGACAAAATACAATTGCACGCTTCAGGATTTTCATAAAATAAAGCCCTCATTTTTATCGTAAAAAGTTAATGTAATCTTCAGTGGCTGAAAACAAGTAGAACATCAGGCCTTGTTTACTTTTCATCTTTTAGATGGGATCAGTCATCATAGTGGGAAATCTTGGGTTTTACTCTAGATCCATCAGTATCCCTGCTTTGAGAGCTGAAAAAGCTTTAACTCAGAATTATACAGGAAAATAACACTGAGTCGAATCTGTTCCTCTTCACTAATGATAAATGTGACATCAAAAACTAATGTGGTTTTATTAATGAAAATACAGTATTTAAGTCCAGAAAACTGACAGTTTTATCATTACCATGTAAATACCTATGTACTTGCATATCAAATAAACACTACTAACACTGCAGTAGCTTTTCACTGGTTGAGTTGTGCCTGTAAAAACCTTGTGCTCACACTAATTTAAAGGGATGTTTAAAAAATATGGTGCTACCCATCAGAGTTTTCATATCAGAGAGCTTTGGCTTCAGAGTAAACTTACTTTTTTTTTCCCCCCCACATTTGGCACCTTTCGTTGGTCAGGAGGTTGAAAACAGCCTGCCCTGCTGGCAAAACTACGGACTTCAGCTCTGTATAAGGACATAAAGATGACTTTTATTGTTTACTACATTTTAAGTCTGCCTTATGTTAGATCGCAGTTATGAAAACAGGCATTTTAATTCCCAAAGCAGCATTTTGCTTTGCATGGCGGAGTAAGGGTGAACAACAGAGACAGACGCAAAGGATCATTCCCAGCGCACTCCGTGACGGGACCAACCGATGGGATTAACTACATTTAACCGTGCCGACGCACATTCCCTCGGGCGAGGGAGGCACCGCTGCTTTGGGACTTCACCTGCGAGGCACGGAGAAGCGCACAGCCCCTTCGTGCGCCTCGGGGTATATGAACCGACCACCCCACCTCACCTGAGTGAGCTACAAACCGTGTACGGGGTGGGG
>VZSF01000509.1:150543-249648 GCA_013398295.1 Chionis minor
CGGGGCAGGGCCCGGGCCCGGGCCCGGCGGTGCAAGGAGGGCAGCCGGCCCGGGGGCGCCGCTTCCCCGGCGGGGGCCCGCGAAGGGAGCTCGGAGGCGCGGTAGCGCTGCCCGCCGCGGGACGCGGGCTGGCGGTGTCCGGCGGAGCTGGGGCGGGGGGACGGGAGCCAAGAAAAAACTCCTCGTCCCGCTGGGCCAGGAAGGGGCAGGCCGTGCCCGCCTTGCTCCCCGGCCACGGCGTGACTGCGGGCGGGAAACGGGAGCGGCCTCCTGGTCTAAAAGCCGTGCGCCTTTGCAAAGGTCTTGCCGTGAGGCTAGGGGAATGTGATTTACCAAACTGAAAAGTCTGAGTAATTAGCTGAGCAGTACCCCGTCCCATGTTTCAGGTGGTGTTGCTTTCCTTTCATGGATGATGTGCTGATCACAGAAGACTTACTGGAAACATGAACTTGGAATTTAGAAAAAAGAGACTATGAAAAGCTTTAGAAAAAGGGGAGCCCTTCAGTGACGCTTTACCATCCATTCAAAAAAATCTGAAAAGTATAGAATGGCTCTTTTCAGTTCAGACTAATGTAGTTGCTTGCAGAAGAATAAAGCCTCTGGGGTAATGGCCTCAAGGTGGAGTCAGGAGGGTGTCTATCAAGTGTTTGAAAAGGACATTGGCTTTTCGGAAATGGCAGCACAAAGGGATGTCCTGAAGCATGCAGATACTGGGGGAAGTTTTATTTTCTGTCTGATTTAGTAGCTAATTTAAGCAATGGGTTTTTTTCTCTAGGAATAATAACTCATCATTACCATCATGGAAGAAGTATTTGTTCATTTCTTCTGTGTAAAAAATTAATAAGAATTGAAACACTAAAAGGCTTGAGAAGTTACTGCAGGTTTTGGATGAATGTGGCGGTATCTTTTCAGAAGCAAAGTTGGGTAAAACTAGCTTTGAGTTGACAATGTACAATTTGTACAACCTATAGGTGAGCTCATGGTTGCAATACTGTGATCATGATGTTCACGGTTCCCAAGCATAGTGTCCCTCAAATTCTGTCAAGAGTTACAGCAGCTGGTGGAGGAATACACGTTATAAAACCTTGTTTTCTTGTTTCTGAAGTAGTATTAGTGACAGATGCTATTACGGTTTCTGGTACTTGCCTGTCCTCCATCTTCTCAAATGCTTGCACTCGCTCAACTGAGTTAGGGGTATTTCTTTTTTCAAAAGGCAAGTGGGCTGGATTGCCTTGGCTTAACACAAACAAAGAAATGCTCTTCAGCATTTATTTTGCTGCTTTTTATCCTTACTATTCTTGCATATCTCCATGCTTGGTAGTACCCAAAACTCGACTAAGTAATAGCTTTCAACAACCTGATCTCATCTTTGAAGTTGGCCTTGCATTGAACAGGAGATTGGACCGGTTAACTGGAAACCTCAATGCCCCTTCCTAACTAAGTTGTATGATTGTGACGTTATTTGTCGCATTTATAATTAACATACAATTATATGACGGTTCTAACGCTAGCTTTTACAGTAGCCAAGACACTTGAAATGGTCTCAGGCCTAGTCATAAGGCAGACATCCTAGTCAAAGGCCACCTTTATTTTAGTGTTGTGGCACCAGCAAGTTGCAGCAAAGGACTGAAGTTTCATCCAAATTTTCAGTATAGGTAGGGCAACTGTAAGGGATTCTGATCTAATCATTAACAGGCACACCATTCCTGATTATAGCACACTCTATGTTTGTAGCCTAGCAGGATTCAGAAGACAAGATTTTTTTTTTTTTTTTTTTTTTTTGTACACTATAACTCTCACCCAAGTCACCCAACTTTCAATGTAGAGAAAATGATGAAATGGTTCCCCAAGAGAATACTGGTTTATGATTATTGTGGTATATTATCTGTGTTTGAGTAGCCTTATGTTATCTCTAGGAGTTGTTTAGGGTGCAGCAGAAAAACTACCTCTTCGATACCAATCCTAACAACTCCAGTACAGTCAGGAAACTAATAGGTCCATACCTAGCTTGTCAGCCGTGAGCAGATAAATTGTACTGAGAACTCGACGTGTTCTTGAGAATCCACTACAGGACAGTGGATGGTGAAGGCAGACTCCCAAAAGCTTTCCGTGCACCGTCTCACCCGGTAGCCTGAGAGCGCCCTTGCGCGGTTTTGCAGTTACGTGGTGTAATGCTGCATGAGCACTGTCCTCCCCAGTAAACGTAGCCTACATACTCTGCACGTACGCAGGTATTCTGGCACAGTCTGCAGTGCCATTTCAATGAAGTCTTCATCCTGGTTATGTGAGGTGCCTCTCTGCAGGGGATTTTTTTTTGCATTGTACAGCTGGACCCTCCCATGGCTGCACTGCCAGGGAGAGGGCTGTAGTGACGGTGTTTGAGGGCGTTTAGTGGTGTATCTACAATGGAATCACTTGCTTACAGATGAGGAAAGGCGCGAGTACTGGATTTAGGCTTTCGGAGAGTAAGGGCTGAAGAGGTAGTCCTGTATCCTCTGAGGCTAGTGCAGATAACAAAACAACTGAAGCATGGGGAATTTGAGGCAGGATTTTTGGAAGCTGACAGTCACTTCTTTTCCTTGGTGTTGTGGCTAGTGTACAGTTGAGATGGATGGGACAGTAAAGCCAATGGTATTGCTGGACCCTGTATGCCAGTAATTTAGGAAGAAGGCTTTCTGGGGCGGACTCATAGCTAATTATATGGGAGATGGAGTTCCCTTCACTGTAGTGAGGCTTTTAGGTTATGATTAAAGTTATTCTAATAGTTAATACAGCAGGGACTGTAGAATATATTGCTGGATGCAGTAAACCAACAGGCTTGTGGAAAGTGAGGCAGGCTGAAATGAAAAGTGGTTAATCTTTTATGGTAAATCCCGAAGAGCGCTGTCAATCTTGAAATTAGGCTCCCTGTGAGGATTAGAATTGGGGTTAAATGAAAATCTTCTGTGGCTCACGGGACTAAGATGTGGGTTGGTGCCCACTATATAAAATCCCAGGGTATGTAGAGTTGCAATTCTTAGAAGGGTAAGTGTTGAGGCTATTGCCGGGCGGCTTCTCTGACAGCAAGACTGAAGAAAGATCTTACTTTTAAAATATATGAAAAGGTAAGATCATATAAGTCCCCCAGGGTTTGGATGAAAGGTGAGCCTGGCAGGCCAAGTGGCATAAGGGCAGCTGGGAGGCTCAGTTATGGCCAATTCAAATCCAGTCATCTTTAGTCATTGACCAAGAAAGCGGATTTGATACTGTCCAAGATTTGACCTGTCAATAGCAGTAATGGGCTGCAAGGCCTTCTAAATAAACCTGACACTAGACATCAACAAGTTTTCCTGTTACTAGTACAAACTAGTCATGTTTCTAGGAATACTTGTTTCATGAGAACGTCTTAAAGACTTCTGTGGCAATTACACCTATGAAAGACCTGAGTGTTTTTTGGAGTCTGGGTTCTATAAGCAAGTAGTGGTCAGGCCCATTTTCCATGTTGGAGGAGAATTCCATCTCACCTCTTCATCTGACTTCTTTAGTTGGATTTTTTGGGGGAACAGGCAGAAAGAAACACTGCAGCTCTTAGTCATAAAGATTAGATTCTTTGATAAAACCAAAAATATGTCTATATTAAATTTGGTACCTTCAGCCTGGGATAGTTAAAAATCACTATTCCAGAGTTCAGAATATTCCAGATAAAAAGCTACTGTAAGCCAAGATTTGACATGCTGATCTAAAGAAGATTTCCACTGTTCCTTCCCCCTCCATGTTTCTTCCTTTGTGGTCTTACATGTCTTATATAGTTCTTCCTATGTACTTTGCATAGCACATAACATCATCTGATGAAATTAAGCAGTTCTTAAGGTTATTAACCACACTTTCACTACAGCTAAAATGTTGCAATATGTATTCCAATGTCAGTGTCATGAATATCCTTTGTTCCATTTCCCAGTAGTAAATATTTTTAAAAAACATGTTGACTTGGTTCATTATTGCAAAGGCAATGGACGTCTTTTAAGAAATGCAGCCTGGGAGCTTTGACAGCCCCAAAAATCACAGGGTGATTTTATGTCTGTACTTTGATGGCCTGTGGAACAGACCAAAGAAAAGAAAGCATATTCCAAATACAACACATCCTGCCCAAAAGCATGCACAAGTGTGCAAGTCCTGTTCTGCTAGAAGGAGGAAAACAAGACTTTTGAAAAAGACAGAACAGTTATATGGATGCATGGAGCTTTTTAACAGATTGGAAAGCACACGCTTACTGGGTTCACCTAATTTTTCAGTTGCAGGGGCTTGTGTATAGAAGGCTTCCCATTACTTATGTTACATTTGCTATGTGTGGGAAGTAGAAAGGGACACACACAATGATGATACGTTGTAGTGTACAAATAGAAAGTTTGTAGATATCAGATGTATTCTGAAAACCTCTCAGGAATTCTAGAATGATGAAGAATAGATCAAGGTTCTTGTCGGAACCTAACTTTCAATGGGTAAAACCTGTCACATACAGGGGACAACCTCTAGGTGTCACTTGAGTGTACAAAATAGAAACAGGGTTTGAGACAACTCAGACTGCTCTAAAGATACAGTGATATTTTGGCAGAAGTTAATTGTTAACTGATCAGTGGATTATTTTCTCTTGGTAGTCAAATATAATTCCGTTTCTGTTACTGGCTATTCTGAGCAAACGATCTGACTGTTTGATGTAAGTTGAACCTCCAGTAATTTATGGGGCAACTCACAGAAGAATTTTAATGATACTGCTAAGAAAAAGAGATGTCACAAAAATGGCTTTAAAGTCAATCACCAACTTCTTTAACAAACTTAGAGACCAATTGTGCAAGATGCTCTGCACCCTGAGGTTATTGTATCTTGCATGCCAAATTCCTAGTGCTTTGAAAGCAAGTAGCAAGGTCTAACTATTTCGGAACGCTTGTGTTCCCTAAATATGCAGCTGTTGGCAGTATAAATGCCTGTACATGCTTGTTTGGCAGTGTGCACTTCTGTGGTCTTCTCTCAGAGAGCTTCAGCTCCTTGAGCTGAAAAGATTTCCATGTTAGTTCAATCCTTGACTCACCTCTTCCTAAAGTGAGTGCCATTAGCTCAGGGGATACGTAAGCATGTCATGTACTCAGTCCTTTGTCAGTAAAGAGCTGTTTTATGTGTTGAAGAACGTCCTTTATCCTCATTGACTTTGTTGACCCATAGTAACCGTCTTAAAGTGTTTTGCTGAGTAGGGACAAGAAACAATTATTGCCATTGATTTATTTTTTTTCTTCTGTTTTATCACCTTATTGTGGCTGACAGTTCTCCCAAAGCTAAAATTCTGTAATGCAGAAGACGTATTTCACAGTTCACTACAGTTTTTACTTGTAGGCCAAAAGCAAAAAAACCCTTGGGTTAAAATTCAGCAAAACATCTAAAGAAACCTACTTTTTTTCTATTTGAAGATGTTTCCAATGTAGGACTTTGAAATGTTTTAAGAAACTCAAGCCTTAGTTGTCATATTAACACAGAGACTTGGAGCAAAGCTGGAACTGTGAAGTAGCACAATCCTAGGATCTGGTATTAATAAGAAATGTAAGATTCCTAAATTTTTAATGAGTAATTTTATTTTTCATCTTAAATGGGCCAAAGTTAATTGTAGGGTCACTTCAACACTCCTTCGTATCTCAGATCATGTGCCAGTATGTTTAAGGTACTTCATTATTTTTAATAATGTGTTGTATTTTTACAGCATAAGGAAAAGAATAAGATAAATTTATTTTGTTTAACTGCCAGAAAACTAGGTTTCAGAAGCCATAGGTTCAAATTGTCTTTCCAGACAACGTGGTCATGAGCCCTCTGAAGTGAAATTTTGATTTCAGTAGAGTTAGTGTTTCGTGAGCAATATCTCCTGAAGACTGATATTTTCCTGTCTTCAGAACAAGAATGCTGTCTTGTCTTTTTGAAAGCAGGTTATCATCTGAAAAACTGTATGATGTTCACAGAAAACTGCAGGTACCTTGCCACAGGATGGCAGTGTAACAGCACTTCATTAAGTTTCATTTTTTGAAGTGTTTTGGAAACATTGGATATTAGAGCTAGAATTTTCCTGCAACTAAGTGCAGCATTACTGCTTTCTAACTTTTCAAAATACAGTTGTTCCCCTTGTATGGTTAGTGCATCTCTGCATACATTTTCATTACATTATTTTCCTTATGTGCTGTTTATTAGCTATACAATAAGCTTTAATAAAGAATAATGAATCTAATTAATTTCCCTATTGTGTCCTATGATTAATAGTCTTTTATTTGTGGACTACTTGCCACAATCTTTCTTTAGAAAAGTAATGTATTCTTTAAAATGTAATTGTTGATTTGTTTCAAAATGCACTTGTTGGTGTGTTTCATCTGGTATCTTTCTTTTAAAGGGTTTTACTTTTTTAGCAGGTCAGTTTGGAGATTTTTGTTCATAGTCCTTTGGTAGGTTCTTATAACTATTTTGAAAGCCTTCAAGCCTGTCTTTTTAATCATTATTGTTTATCTCACTGGGATATTTTATACTTCAGTATTTTATTAAGGTTCATCTCTTTCCGTGCTTCCAGTGGTTTCTTGAGTAAGAATCACTATTCTTGTCAGCAAAAGAGTTGCCATTTTTACACTTGGAAAATACTTTAATAGTTCCATTGCAAATATGCTGTTGTTCATCCTTGTAGTTACTTGTTTCTAATCAATCTGTTGTGGAGTCTTGCTAGAGCTTCACTGAAGGTATCTGAGAGGTAAATGAAACAATGTGAATTTTTTTGCCTTCATGGCAATTTTGGAAGCTATATTTGACAAAAACATTACTGTTTTCTGCACTAGATATTTTAATATCAAAGCCATTAATTTTTTCCCTCCCTTGTGTGATTAGCAAAGGGATAATGAAACTATGGACTTGTACTGAAGTACAAGAGTCTGCCTTTCTAGGTGGACTCTAGGTGATCCCGTTGACTGTGTTACACTTGGCCAATGCATATGAAGCAAATGGATTTTGTAGAGAGCAGCTTGGGCTTGAGCATGTCTAAACAGCAGTCGAAAAATTAGATATCTTGCAGTGACTTTTAAAATTTATTCAAACTGCCAAGAAAGGTGGGATAAGTTTTGATTTGGTTTCCTTTTGTTATTAAACAATCTGGGACCAAATAACTTGAGAAGTCTCAACGTAAGTTTTGTACTGCAATTCTGCATTCAACCTAATATGGAGTTAGTTTATTTCTATAGTGATGGGCTCTAACTTATTAGGGAATTCTGCCTTTGTTAGGGTGATGTGCTGGTACTGTGGTGTAGTCAGATTTTGGTATCTGCCCAGAAAAAGTAAAAACTTCAGCTTTAATTTGTCTTATTTAAACACAGAGTTCTGCCAAAGTTACATGAGGTTTATAAAGATGCTTTAGAAGTCAGTGTAAGTTGACATTTCAGATTCATTTCTGAGTAAAATGAACTCAGAATGAAAGTGAAAAAAAAAGGACTGATTAAACATCCAGTTGGTTTGACGATTGAGAACAAAATGAACAGAATGCGTTGTTTTTCATAAAACGTTCCTCCTTAAGTAATGTTCAGAGCAAGAACACTAGTTGTAAAGACGCTCGTAGTTTAAAAAAAATCCTGAAATTCAGATACTCAACATAGGCAAGATCTAAGTCTCTCGTCTCCCATTTCTGCCTGTTCTGTTGAGCAAGCAACCAGGAATTAACAGAAGATAATTTTCTACCTATTCAATTTTCAGTGTTGGCTAGCTCTTCAACCTTCTCTCCCCATCTCTAGAGATCGTTAAGAATCTCCTCTTGGCAGGTTTTTGATATACCTTTAACCTGTCACACTGCATAACGAGTATCTATTTTACCCATTGCTTCTATGTACATTTTATCAGTCCTACATTTTCTAACTCCTACTTATATGACTTTCTTGGTTCTGTCACCTCCCGAGTACAGGCATGACTTCACTTCGAAAGAAGTTACTGGTAAATAGTTTTTCTTTACCCAGTTTCTGATTTCAGTGAACAATTATTAACTCAGTTCCTCCCTCTTTTCTTTCTACACTATGCTTTTCTCTCAAGCTTTCTGTCTGCTCAGGGAATGCAGTCAGAATTTGTACTTCACAGGGTATTGCCTCCTGTTTCTGTGTTTGTACCATTTTTTTTCTTGCCTGATACAGTTTCTTCTTATCGTCGTTCTGTATCCTCTTTCTGTTAAGCTAGGTAATCTAAAGGCAGCTACTCTTTCTTGTGGCAGCAAGAGAATAGAGCTAAGTCTTTTGCTTCAGGTTGTAGAACTTAATATCCACTGGTTTCCTGTCACTGCAGAAAAGCCTTGTGAAACAAGGACATAGCAACCTGACCACATCAGGGGCAAAGACATCAGATGCACGTACATAAATCAGTCAAATAGATAATGTACTTTGCATAGTACCAGTGTATTGGAAAATAACAGTATCGATGTTAATTAATCTACTCCTGAAATACTTACTAGATACTTTTACTACTTTCATCTGTCTGTTATTTTGATGGGCAAGGTTTCTTGCTAGGTCTTTATGGTTTTGCAAACTGTTTCTCACCTATGGTCATTATATTATTAGTCTTTTCCTAAGATATGTGTAGTCAGGTTCTACCTATTTCCTAAGATATATGTAGTCAGGTTCTACCTATCAGATAGAGTAATTTTTTATCATTCTCCATTTCAGCACTATACCTCTTGGTTTAATTATTCTGCTTTTACATTTCTCTGGTCTCTTGGTCATTTCTTTGACTCAGGCCTGCACATCCTTGCAGGATTAAAAATTTTTGTATTACCCCAACTCTCTGAAGCTTTCTTACACTGCTTGTTGAATCACCTTCTCTTGTCTAAGTGATTGTTTTTCCATTTCCACACTGCATCGCACTTCTCTGTGTTATTGGATAAAGCTGGAGAACACTTGACTCCTCACTCCTGTATAACATATATAAGTCCTGTTATTAGTGAGTGGATATTAAATTACTTCAATTTCTCACTATGCTTTTTAGTGTACTTTGCATTACTGTGTAATTTTGATGTTTTGTAGTTCTCACCTTTTGTTTGCACTGCCTGAACTTCAATTTTTCGGTGACCTGATAGAGCCTGCCTATCTCAGGCTAGCTCATTGAATTAACTCTGCTTACCGCTTTTAGTAGTTACAGCAACTGGTACTAATCAAATGAGCTACGCAGAGAAAAGTCTACATGACATACGTGCCCTAGAATCATAGAATACAGGATCTGAAGTGACTTGCAGCCTGTTTGTCCTTTTTAGGGCAAGGTAAAATATACCTGTATCTCTGCAAACTGTTCTTAAAAATTTTCCGGAGCTGGAAACCAGCTGTGCCCTGATGTGTTGTTACTCTTGCTCTTGGAAAGTTCATAGAACAACCCATGACAGAAAAGACCTCTAAGGATAATTCGGTCCAACTTTTCATGTGAAGGGGCACCTAGATGAGCATATCTGGCACCCTGTCCAGTCACGTCTTGAAAATCTCCAGTGATGAGGACTCTACCATGTCCCTGGGGAGGTTGTTCCAGTGATTGATTGTTTCCACAATTTCTTTCTTGTATTGAGATGAAACCTCTGCCAGAGCAACCTGTACACGTTGCCCCTTGTCCTCTCCACGTAGCTCCTTGTGAAGAGAGAGCGTCTGTCCTCTTTGTAGCCACCCTTTAAGTACTGGAATACAGAGGTCCCCCCTGAGCCTTCTTTTCTCCAGGGAGAAAAGACCTAACTCCTTGAGTCGTTCCTCATGGGGTAAGTTCTCTTGCCCTCTGACCATCTTTGTGACCCTTCTTTAGACCCTCTGCAGGCCGTCCATGTCTTTATTGATTTGTGGGGACCAGAATTGTATACAGTACTGCAGGTGTGGCCTCCCAAGCACCGAGTGGGACAATCACATCTCTATCTCTGCTAATAATGCGTCTTTTGCTCCCATTTAGGCCTATTACTTCTGTTCCCTGCAAATCCTCCTTGCATCAGTCAAGTGGAGCATTCTTCAGAATTTCAACAGTTAATTTTTCTCCTTGGTCTCTTCTCCAGCCTGAACAGTTTCAGCGCCTTCAGTCTTTCCTCACAGATGGTGTTCTAGAGATCTCCAGCCATGCCTGTTGCTCTTTGTTAGACTCTGGAATTGGTACAGATCTCTTTTAAAATATGCCTGAATTAGACACGGTATTGCAGCTAAGGCCTTAGTGTTGAAAAAGGTAAAATAACAGCTTTACCAGTCTTCTGGATGGTAGTCATATATGCTTTTTCCCAACGGCATCGGTATTGTTGACTCACATACAGCTTGTGAACCCTGTAGTTTCAGATCCTTTTCAGCAGAGCTGCCAGCTAAGCATTCCCCAGCCTGTATGCATGCTTACTGCTGTGCATGTAAGTCTTGCGCATGTTCTTACAGAATTGCAGTCTCCTTTTTCAGATTTGTTTCCTGTTTGTCAAGACCCCTTTGAATTATAGCCCTCCCATCCAAAACAGTTGCGGTTCCTCACAGACTGGTGTAACTGCCAGTTTAAAAAGCTTCCTCTTTATTAAACAACCCAGTTCGATAACTAATGCATCAAATCCTGTCAGAGCCAGGGCAGACTCCTGCAAACGTCACATTGTTACAGCCTTCCTTATTGATAGTGCATTAATCATAGCTACTTCTAAGTAAGTTTTCCACCAGTTTTATACCATCTATGTGCTTCTTTCCTCTGGAGAAGGTAACATTCCAACTCTAACCATTCTGTGATTTGCATAAACAAGCTAGAGGTATGTGAGACTGTCAAAAACTCTACAAAGGATGGATATACGGCATCTGTTGTCTCTTCCTTATGCACAAAGCTTGTTACCCTTTCAAAGCGTGTTACCCTCTCCCAGAAAGGAACTGTATGATCTGACACAGTTTATTTTCAACACAACTGTGATGAGTGTTACTTCAGCCATGTAATGGTTTGATTATTCATTCCACGATCATTATTTTTTTCCTTTTTTAATAGGAACTGGTGCTAAACTGATTGTTAGGTAATTTTCAAGCAATACTTTTAATCTCTCCCTACCCTTTTGTATTTGCCCTTGGCCAGCCTTCGAAGTTCCTAGACACGGTCCAAAGAAGGATCACAGGAACAGAACTGCCGAAGAGTTATGATGTAGGACTAGTTCCGTTTATTAGAAAGAAAGTTGAGGTGACATAAGTGCCTGTGCTGAGGTACTTTCAAGGCTGAAGTGGTTACTAGGTTCATTCTAATCTTTAGGCTTGGAACTGGGAGGAGGTTTTTTTCTCTGATTTGGGTTGACAAGAACTTTTGCATCCTTCTGCAGTTACCAGCATGGTTTGCCTGCTGATATCACCCACCTTGGCTTAGCCAGCGTCTGTCACCACTGAGAGCCAAACCCTTCTCTTTGCTTGGGACATACCGCTTAATCTTCTGTGAACTGAAACATTTTACTAAAGTCTTTAAGATTTATATACAGGTACCTGGATAAAATCTAATGGCCTCTTACCTCCGTAGGTTGACTGGATGATTTAATGCTCCTTTCAGCTCTTAAATGTTATGAAATTTAAGAGTAATCTATCAAAGAAAAATTCTTCAGATTTTCTGGTTTGTTTCATTTTCTGGCACTAACAAGTATGCCCTTTTTGATTATTTTACTCCAAGTTTATAATAATGTGTAATTCTGTGTTTGGTGGGAGAAGTCCATATTTCACAGAATAAAAACAAACACTTCATTGCAGCCTCTGACATGAAGCCACACATTGGCAAGTGGTAATTGTTTGTTGCTGATTTGGAAATTCTTTTCATGCAACGCAAGATCTATGTTAGAGTCAAAAAATAATTTAGATTGATTTCCGCTGGTTCAAGTCAACTGAGAGACTTTCTAGCTTATTTTACGAAGTCCATCTTGTATATGTTAATTTCTCAAAAGGCATCAATGTTTACATATAGCTGAATCACAATTATAGACTTAAGTTAATTGTAATGCTAAACTCAGAAAATATGCATTTCTCTTACACAAAAAAAAGAGTCTGAATGCTGCGATATTTTCAAGGTAGCTGAGTACTATTTAATTTTTACTGTCTGATAGACAGTCTGATAAGAATTCCTGGGAAAAGAACTCCAAAAGCATACTTTACCTTCTTGGAACCACTGCACTGTGACTACATAAGGCCTTTTTTGTGGAGTAAGAGAGTTGGCCTCATCTCTTTTAGAGGCATCCTGAAAAGGAAAAGTTGTCAGATCACTTACCTAAAAGTAGAAAAATATATTGAATTTTGTATCTTTTTAGTGAATTAGCTGACAACCCTAAATGGCTAAAGGTAAGACACTTCAATTTCACAGTCCTCTTTCCAGAGGCAGAAAGAAAATGATCAGTGCACACTCAAAATATCACTGTGTTTCTCTGCCATAGAGAAGGACTAAATTGTCGCCTAGTATGTACCATTGTTCAGGTGACACACACATGCTGTGGAACTTAATCATCTCTTAAGTGGTTTGCAGCTGACAGCATTTGCTTGCTTCAGACTTAGAATTCTCTCCCTGATAAAAAAAAAAAAGTCAGACTTTTCTTTTTGAATAAATGCACTGTTTATTTTTTTAGTAACACAGAGATGTAAAAATATATTAGAATTAAGAGGTCTTTTGTTCACTGAAAAACACCTTGTTCTTTTAAACTTTGCCTTGGTTGTATCTTCACATATTAATTTACTTTCAATTAAAAGACTTGAAAGAATTTCTGTTTGGAGCTTTTTTCCCCTGTTTTACTCAGCTATGATATAAGGCAACTTGGATGACAGAGGCACTGGTATCTTGTGCCCTTGTGACAGACTGGTTTCATCGGTAATATTCTCACATTTAGTCAGGCATTTCATAGGTGCTATTCTCACATTTAGTCAGGCGTTTCATAGGCTTTGTGCTTGATCATACAAACCTCACCCTGGTCCAAGAGCAGAGAGGGATCACAGCTTAACCTGCCCTTATCCTCACTGCTGACTACCACAGTGTTTTCGTGAATCAGTGGGTTTCAGCTAAAAATGTGGTTCCCATCCCACTGCCTTCCCAAACTGCTTGAAAGAGCATGCTTGGTCCCTGGCCAGGTTTCTCCTGCACATCTCTGTGGTGGCAGCGCAGCCTCGAGAGACAAGCCATGCTTTCTCCTTGCCACTCCAGGAGTCTGGGTTGGTCTTAAAGCCAGAAAGGAAGACGTAGAAAGTCCAGCTGCTTGAGGGAGTTCTGCTTTTTTTCTTAATCTGTGACTGATAGAATAATTTTCTTCATCTTTCTTTTTCCTCTTGGCACAGGAGTTGGAAATGCTGTAAGTTGATAGCTTAGAGAAAGCAGAGGTGAGACAGAGATCAGAACAAAGTCGGAGTCAAGTTTGGTTTGGCACCTAGGGGTCTGACGTACACAGAATCATGAACTCTTGTAGCAGAAGCTGAAATTTTCTTCTTTACGATAGTGTCATGTTTCAGGTAAGACTAGCTGCAATTCAGGTGTGCCTAATACAAGCATAACCTTACCTCCATCATTTTTCTCATTCTTGATCACGTCTAGTCATTACAAAGAGCTGACAGAAAAGTGCATTCTTAATTACCATACAAGTATTACACAATAACTAGTCCTCAAATGTCTGCATTATAGAAAAGTTGTGTAGTGAAATGAGCTCGTGTGCACAAGTCCTAAAAAAATTACCTCTCACACTCAGTTTACACAGAAAAAACAGTTATAAGAGTGTATCTCTGTTGATAAGTGAAGTATTAAATCTGTCTCGAACTATCTAGCAACAGGCTGCTTTTTAGGTAACAAACTGCATTTCATTAGCACAGAAGTTGAAATTTGTCATCTCTATTAAAATAACTACCAAGATTAAAGATTACAGGAAATATGCAAGGGTATATTTACACTTGGGGGGTTTCCTTACTCCTACTGCAAATAAGGGTTCTTGCTCAGGAAGGCTGTGCCCAAAGGGGTGCAGTTCTTCCAAGAACTGGGTCACACTTTTAACCACTGCAAAAATTTTCTGCTAGTTTCAAGTCTTGGTTTTGCTGAGCAGGCAGAGCAGAGACATTCCAAACAGAGCATCCAAAGGACAGTCCATGTATTTTTGTCATTTCTCTTTGTATTTTTCTCAAATCGTAGTAATGTATTCTTTGTAACATAACCTTCATAATGTACTGAAATAAACTTATTTTTCTTTTCTCCTACAGCTTTTCTGGTCCTATATCTGATTTCACAGTGGCAAATAATAGGTGTTCCATTTCTCGCATGGGTTGGAACATCATTAGCATGTCCTGATTCCTCTTGGAGCATTGTACCATTATAGAGGTTGGGAACTCCTGAAAAATCTGGTTCTGAAGTGAATAGAAATTACTTGATCTCTGGCTGGCAACTTGGGTGCCAGATTTGGGGAAAGAAGTCTCTTTTAGTGAGGATGAGTAAAAATCTTATCTCTAGGGAGAGAGGATCTGATACTCAGGGACTGCCTTAGACCGTCCTGTTCATATTCTGAGCAAAGCTGGCAAGTTAATGAGCTATTATATACATTCTACAGAGACAAGGGAACTGGAGGAAGAAAACCTCATCAAAAGTCAGATCCCCAAAACCAGAACACAGTAAATGTTCTTTATTAAAAAAAAAAAAAAATTTTGCTTGTAATATTGAACCACTTCTACTGTCCATAAGCTTTCAAAATATTCTTGGTGAAAAGAGTGATTGTGGGGAAATCATCAAGTTAAGGACTGTTTGTGGATCTGGGTAACATATACAAAAGAGCTCGAGATGGCTTACTTCCTAGAAAGACTATGCTCACTTTTCCCTGGGAAGGGTGGCATTTTAGGGATTGGAGAACACGAAGTTTTGTTGGCAAACAGGAAAAGAGTGATTGCTTTCTGAGAGGAAAAGTCAGGGTATTCATGTAGGTTTCTCTGAGACTAGGAATGGTCTAGAAATCAGCTGAGTGGGTGTTGTTACTGTATGAAAATTGTTCATGAGAACCTCAGGACCACCCTGAGGAATGGAAAGATACAAGAATGGACTAACAAGAGGAAGAACAATTTTCAATTGGTCCTAGTTTCACTAGGTTCACAAAACAACCTGGTTTTGTGAAGATGAAGGGAGTTTTCACCTGAACCCTTATAACATCTCCTTAATTGAGATACCCTATAACATCTCCTTAGTTAGGGTATCCTTCAAAGTAGAGAGAAAACATTTTGCTGGTAGTTCACTGTCCCTCCACACAAGGATCACACAAAGACATTTAACTTCAGCTCTTTCGGTTCTTTTGCAGAAGCCTCGCCTTTCAGATTTGGCACACAATGCAAACACAGGGATGTAAACTGAGGTACTTTTTCACAAAAATATTAAACCATAAAGATACCAAGTTTCCTCTTGGGTGAGGAGAACGCGAAGCCAATAGTTCTTATGTGGTTTTTGTTTACACCTGCAACAGTTTTGAACAGAAACTGAGTAAGATATGCTCAAGTTTACTGTTTGTACAGCTTGTTTTTCTCATCTATACTTTGGATCTTCTGTGTGTTCCTTTTCTCAAGGGAATGAGGCCAAGAGTTTTATTTTGACTTTATGACAACTTTGTACAGCTCTAACCAGTACTGAAATGCATGATGCACTGGTAAAAAAAAGCCTATCTTTATCTTAAAAAAGAAAACAAACAAATTCTGTGTGAATGTTATACTCTGAATGGAAGCTAAAAATCTTAAAAGTAATGTTCCTTTTCAATGGAGTAGGCAATAATCTAAATTAAGAAAACAACATTGCTTCTCTTGTGTACCTAGAGTTCTGTATGAGCAACAATTAAAAGTACAATGCCTTTTTGTTTAAAAAAAAATAAATTTCCAACTTCCATGCATGGCAATCAAACCAAGAGCATTACCACCTTTTTATGAATTTAAAAACATTACTTCATATGCATTCAGCTTTTGGTTCAATGCCAGCCCTTCTCATAGAGTGCTACATTATTATTTTCTGAACAAGTGCATTGATCAGTTTAGCAAGTTCCTGAATAAATTTATGTCCTGTTTTCTCATGATTATCATATTAATTTCCACTTACTACTTTCCAAATGCACTAAGTAGAAAAGTGGAATGAAAGTTTAAGTGAAACTTTGTTCTTACTTCTGAAGTGTCTTATGCTGGACTTCTACACTCTACTGTAGAGAAAGACAGAAAATAGAGAAAATACTGTAGAGAGAAGCTAGCAGAGATTTTACACAGCGATGAAAGCAGGCTGGTTTTCTGTGGGTTTTTTCTGTGTTGGGGTTGGTTGGGTTTTGCTTCCCTCCTTTTTTTTCCTGGGAAAACCTAAGGGAACCTAGCAACTTGGGGAGAGCATTGCACATTTAACACCTAGATCAAATATTTTCAGCCTAAAAATAGTCATAATGACTTTGTATCTGCGCACTTTGAATGTGAAGGGGGACTGTCTTAACTGATACTGAAGACTAATGAGCAGTAATGAATCAATCAAATACTATACTGCCTGCTACAATTACTCGTTAAATTTATTGTATCAATTTTGTCACCTTACATTTTTTATTATTTTTAAGAGGTTACACACAAGGTCATAACTTACAAGAAACTGCTGAAGAATTATAGCTTTTGGTAGACTTAATTATTTCACACTAAAGTAGTTGACTATAATAGAACTAATATTTGAAATTTGCAAAACCTGTTGGGCGCTTTGTATAGTTTTATTCAAGAAAGTTGTAGTTTAATGCTGAAATTCTCAATTTACATTGTGACTCTTGGCACACTTTAATAAATTCTCTACTAATAGTCATGCTATATAACTAGATATTCAAGTTAAATTTGTGGTGGATCATTAAACAGAAAAATCACATTCCACATTTGAGGCCTTTGTTACTTAAATGGGGGGGAAGTAATTAATTTTCCACTTTTCTATTTTTTGGGGGGTTTTTAGTAAAAATAATTTATGAGCTACCAATCTGCAACAAATTGAAGCACAAAGAACTTTATTACCATGCTCATGTAATGAAATAGTGTACCTGTTTAAATATTAAGAAATCATCTCTCTTTAAGTATTTCAGTAGACTTCCTCATCTGAGACACTTGTGGGCATAGTACTTATTAGTTGACATTATTATTACTGTCTAATTACCTATCATAAAACTGTTCAGCTGCTTGCATCTTTGAGTTCCACTATACATCCTGAATAGTAAATTAAGCAGGTGCAAGTTCATCTATTGTGTGATTTTGCAAGAATTTCATCAACAGGTTCTCTGTCTCCTAAGATGTACCAGTGATGTATTTGCACCCATGGTCTTCAAATGTGGACAACTTTGTAGTCCTACTGACCTGAAAGACAAAGACCAACTATCGGGTTTCTTATTAAAAGAAAATGGGAAAACTGCTACAGAGACTTTTTGACTAAGTCATGGAATATATTTAGCATTTGCACAGATGGATGTGACAGATGCAGTATTATCTATCCTCTGAAAATCCTCATGCAACAAGCACGGACAGATGTTCTGAAATTATAAAGATGGGGTGAAGCCAGTTGTCTGGCTTCATCGAGCACCTTTTTTTAGGCGGTGCCAGATGCTAGAAGAACAAAGGTATTATTAAATAGATGGGGATGTTACTGTCTGCATACAATAAGTAGAGAAGTGAAACAATCTACATACAAGTAACATGCATCATACCATTTTGCCACTCAGCGTTTCCTAGCATAGAAAACTTGGGTCTTTTGTATTCTCTCACAGCTGATAAATACTGACTTCACGAAGCAAATCGTTTTTGGGTGGATAAAGGTAGGAAGAAAATTATTATGACAGTGATGGAAAAGCTATTGAGTATTTTGTAATGAATTTAAGTTAAAAGATTTGTAACTCATTGTCACTGCCAGTCCAAGTATTTGTGTCAGTCGTGACTCCTATGCAAATAACTTAAAATTTATTTTCTTTCCTAAATTTAATAATAACCAAGGAGTTCATAATTGTCCTATCATAAACCATTATTTCTCCCAGCATTAGCTATTTTCTGCTACTGTAGGTATTGCAGAATTAGCATTGTTTATACTGTAAGACCCACTAATACTTCCCAACCCAAATGCAGGCAAATACCATCTCCCAACAAGGCAGGGATGAGACCCCAGTACACAATGCTGTTTAAACTTATACTCCAATATGAGAATTGACAATAACTGCAGAATACACGCTCCCCTAGGAGCTTCCATAAGCAATTCGGCATTTCCAACATTCCCAACATCAGGTCTCACCCTAGGCTGTAAGGGAGCCATCATTACAGCTTGTAACTCTACCGAACCGTAACCTTAAACCTAATTCAAACCATTTCTAATTGTTGCCAAATGACTCTGATGCAACGCTTAGCTGGCCCCGCTCACCCTTGCCACTGTTAGTTCTTGCACTGCTTCTCTTAACCTCGCACAGCGCAGCGGCAAAGCAAGTTCTTACAGCTCGGCTGTCTTACAGCCTAAGCATAACATTGAACTTGGCCAACTACAGCCCAGCGACCGCTAGTTGCCCAGTGATCTACCGTGCGTCTTCCATTGCTGCTGCTTGCGTCAGCACCAGAGTCCTTGCGATTTCCAGGATAAATGTAGGTCTTCAGTCCTTACCGTCCTCAGTGGAAAAAGCTGACACAATCAAACCTGAACCCTGGCCTTGACTGCAGGCTGACAACCCGTATGCCATGCCAGGTGAACTGCAAGCCAAAGCCCACGGGCCAGCTCCAGCCTCCTGCCCAGCCTTGGAGGCCTAGCAGCGAGCCTCGCTTTTCAGCCCTGAGTTCCACTGGGAAAAACATCTTCAGCTATGTCCTAAATCTGACTTTGAGGAAATTTCATGTGGTGTTTGGGAGTCCTTGTTCTCAAGGAACTGCATACTGATTTTGGCGAGCAAAGTTAGACCGATTCTTACCGTTTCCATAATACGATAGAACTCTCATTTCAAAAACTGCCAATAGGGCAAAATTATTTCGTACCACCATAGGTTAGCTGGAGTACATTTTTGTTAACTGAACCGTAATATTGCCCATGTAAAATAAAGAGAAGCAGCAAAGGATGCATGCTGTTAATACCCCATATTTTATTGTCATGGTAAGTTACTAAGTTGCTTCTCTTTTTGACAAGCAGGTGCTAAATTTTAGCTCCATACACCTAGAACTAGACTTTATAGCTTGAAGCTATACAGCTTACTCTGAGCTGCTAATGGGAAAAAATAACTGGTGCAGAAGAAAAATTGAAGGTCATCTTTTGTGCCGACTGGTACTTGCAAGCTGAGCTTCAGAACCACAAGATTATTCATTAATTTCTCTCTATAGTGATTATACAATTGTAACTTAGGAGCTGAAAAAGAAATAGGTATGCTGATACTTAAACTGGGATTTTTAATTATCAGTACTACTTATTTCTGATGATTTTAGGGGGGAAGTTGACAGCATAAAGTATTTTGCCTCCTGTGGATAAGCTGTTCTGCTACCTTCTCAGGATCCCAAATAGATCAAATCACTTTAAAGCCAGTTACTATGGTTGCTTTTTATTTTTTTTTTTTTTTTTTACATGAGTTGTTTTCATCTTCTAAGTAGCACTATATGCAGAAGCAACTTCACTAGGCGAATGAAAAAGCTGGTTGTTAATATTTTTTAATGTGCTTTTAATAACCAGATATGCTAACAATATCAATGACCTCTTTAGTACTGATGCTAACTTGCTAAGAAACTTTACAGGTCACAAACTAGGAAAGCTTGGTGGATTGCACTGAAATCTCACGGTGCTGTGTTACTCAATTTATGTCTTTATTAACATACTGACCTTTATCAGCACAAACGTATTATTACACACGTAACTTGCTTCTTGACAAAATCATCCTAAAAAGGCTGATGGAGTGGGATGCATTACAAGGCTGCCCTTTTCTAGTTTTACAGTGAATTCTTTCAGGTTGACTTAATAAGCAACTGTAACAGTAAATACAGAAAATATAGGGGGACTATGCAGTTAAAAACACTTACCATCTGACAACTTTGAAGAAGGAAGAAGGGAGGGAGCTTGCCAGAGACAGCCCAGATGACCTGGCACAGCCTGAGCTGAAATGGGGCTGCTGACCTGCTGGGCAGAGAGTATGGCCAGGGTCCCCAGGTGAGGCTGATCAAGGCCATTGAGTCCTATCAGGGCACTCAGGGTCCTGACAAAGGCATTGTCTCATTCTCCTGAGCCAAAGCTGGGTGAGCTAGCTTGATTCAGGTGCGCTGCAGAAGACAGAAGGGGTATAACTGCTGTGGTGCTGACAGGCTAACAGTGCCCAAAAGAGCTCACACTTGATAAGTACAAACATTTCCAACAGTTGTGTGCAGCATTGCCCCAAGAGTCTTCCCTAAACTCAACAAGCAGCTCCGCTTGCATAGAAAACCAAGGTCTTCTACTCGTTCATGTGCATTTTGAGAAACCTCTTGTAAGCCATGATAGTGACTTTGGAGATGTCAGGGGCCTTCGCAGAACTCCTTGCCTTCCTGGTGCAATGAACCCGCAAGCAGGAGCGATTCCAAGCATTGCATCCTGGTGTGCTTCTGAGCTCAGTACATGCACGCAGTGTCCAGCTCTCTGCAACTGCAGAAATATTTTTTTGTTGTTAAAAACAACATCTTAAGTTTACTTTAGCCCTTTGTGTTCTAAAATATGTGTTCCTGCCTGTACTTCCATCAAATAGTTGCATTTTCCTTTGAAATGACTTTTGTGCTAACTAGTGCAAGCTGGCAAACCTAATTTCACTCCTGTGAAAATTTTCAAGATTTAGAAATATTTTTCATCCCACATTAGTATAAAATGTCAAGAATGTACGCACTTGTGAAGAACTAAAACCCCACGAAAATCCCCAAATACTTTGCTTTTGGACAGAATATGGTGTGTTTAAAACTGTTGGAGGTTTAAATTCAAGTTTTTAATCCTTCAGTGACAAAAGTAGATAGCCAATACTAATTGCTTCTGTTTTCTGGCAGAACCCTCCATCTAAGAAATTACTTTTTATGCAAAACCTTCAATTAATTCTGAAATCTGATAGGATGGTGATGGCAATAGTTTTATCTGTCATGGGCAATTCATGACTCCAAACCTGCCTCCTGGTGGTATGCAAAGAATATGAGTTCAGTGTCATCACACATCATGCAAACTGGATACAGGAATGCCCACCAGTTAAGTCAGAGAGCTCAAGGAATGATAATGGCAAATCATTGCTCATTGTTGTGGAGCTTTTCTCATTATTTATTAATTCTGTTGTATACAATGAACCACATTGTCTCTGATAAATATGTATAAATTCTGTCAATAGCAATGAGAACTATATGTGCCTCTATCAAAGACTGTTCCTCCTTCAAAGTCTTTTCATAACTTTTCACATGGCATAATTTAGTTAGTCTTAGTCCTTACTTGCTTTATTATTATATTTCAGTTTATTATTCTTCTTCATTTTGAAGCATAGTCTTCTTGTATTTAAAGTCTTTTTTTCTCATTGTCATCTGTAAGAGTCTATTTGACATTCTGGATTTGAAATATTTTTCTTACCAATATTTTCTCCATCTCATAGTAGTTTGTTACAACTTATGAGTGTTGACATTTGTGTTATTTTATTAGCCTATGTAGAGCTTTGAAATGTTGAGTTTTATTTTGTTTTAACCCTCCTGCCCAGGGAATTATGTGGACACTGTAAAAAGATACAAGACAAATATTTGGTCACATTTTTACCCTGTCACTTCTGACGATATCTGTCTTAGTCTGAACAGGATATCAGTCTTTTAACCTAAAGCCTACCCTTCAGTGTTCATGCAACCTTTTCATTTCAGTGGGAGCAGTATGTGCATATTGAAGGACATGGCATGACCTCATATGTGTAACTTATCTGCTTTTATAACATAGTTTCTTGTTTGGGTGCCTGGGATTTTTTTTTTTTTAAGTCCTTGTGAAAGGAAAAATGTCATTTTAAGGGACTTACTGTCTACTTTTCATTTAAGTAAGATAAAGCGTTCATCAGTGAATGAAGCATCCAAAATCATGTACTGGAATAAAATAATTGTTATAGATGGGCACTATCTAGACACTTATACCCTCCACCCAAGGATTCTGAGGAGTTTAAGAATGAAGTGCCTGTGACGCTAACAGAACCACATAGTCTCTTTAAAGCCACCTGCTGTTGGAAACTAGAAAATATGAATCTGTCTTAAAAATCAAGTGATAACTTCTCCAGGAATCCCACTGACTTTCAGGTGTTACGAGGACAATGCCAAGGGCAGGAGTGAGTGGCAGCAGCCACAGTCATGAGCTCAGTGAAGCCGGCTCAGGGGGTGCTCGGGCAGTCTCATGGTCTTGTGAGAAGAGACTTTTGGGGGAGGGACCTTGGCGAGGTGGAGAAGATGCCTGTGGTGGGTTTCCAGTTGCTGTGGAGGTGACACGGGCGAGTGGTGATGGCCTCCATGAGTGACCAGTGCTCTCTGGCAGTGGCCATTGCCTGTGCAGGGCTTCTAGCTGGTGGGAGGGCAGTGCAGGCAGTGGAACTGAGTTCACAAGCGCACTGAACTGGTGTCAGGAGGTGTTCAAGTGGGCTTCTAGCCTCATGAGAAGGGATCCAGTGGTAGAGAAGCCTACTTCTGGAGCAACAGTGTCCCTTACGGAATGCAGTGACTGGGAGCTGCGAAGAGGGGCTCGGCGCTCAGACTGGCAATTCATGGGAGTGGGCACATGCAGAGGAGCTGGGGTGCTTCTCGGGCTCCTGTTCTCTGCCAGCGCTCACTGCTTGCTGAGCAGCTCTGGGCTTCACTTCTACATCTTCTGGGAGGTTCTTTCCTGGCATCCTCACATCCAGCCTCTACTGCTGGGAAAGGCTGATCCTGACTAGTGAGGGTCAAGTACCCATTCAGCTAGTGTTAGCAGACCCCAGGGCTTAGGTCGCAGGGCACAGCGCTCAGAAGAAACAGTTTGCTCAGAAAGGCACATGGAAGGGGGCCAGAAATCTGCTGACGGCCACGTGGGACTCATCAGCAGTCGCGCTGCACCACAGGGCACAGTTCCCAGCACTGGGAATGGAGCAACTACCCCTGGCACAGCAGAGGCCTCTACTCAAGTCACAGCTCCAGTGGTAGGATAAAGCTCTCCAGATCTCAGGCTGCAGACAGTACCTGGTGCCTCTCTCAAAGGCTGGAGCAGGAGAAGACGGTGTCCTTGCCTGTAGAAGGTGTGCACTAAATGAGGAGATATTTTGCCAGGATGAGAAGCTGTGTGAGCAAGAGGGCAAACTGCAGAGCCTCAGGAAACATAAAAAAAGGTGTTGACAGCATCTTCACAGAGGTCCTGCAGAGGCAAAAGCCTGAACCTGTAACTGCACAGAGGGAGGGCAGTCAGAGGCCATGGTCATTGTGGGGCAAATGGAGAGAGTCCCAGGCTGGGAAAGGCAGGAAGCCTGTGACTCCTGGCAAGAGGAAGATGGCAGACCTGCAGTTGCAGAGCTGGTTCAGCATGCTGGTGGCAGGCAAAGGAGAGAAAGCCATCCCTGGGGAAGCAACAGAGCCAGCTGATGAGCCATGCCATTAGCACCAAGAGGAAGTCGTGAGTGGCAGTAGTGGGGGACTCACCTCTGGGGATACAGAAGGCCCAATTTGCTGATCTGACTTGCCGTCTAGGGAGGTCTGTTGCTTGCTGGGAACTCGGATCCAGCATGTTGCAAAGAAACTGCCAAGGCTTGTTTGGCCCTTGTACTATTTCTCTTGCTGCTTAATTACATTGGCAGCATTAATATGTCTGGGGCAGGAGCCTTCAGCATATAAGGAGTGACTGGAAGGCTTTGGGAATGAGGGTCAACGGCATGGAAGTCCAGGTGGTGGTCTTTTCAGTCCTTCCAGTGCAGGAGAAAGGCTTGGGGAGGAGTAGACAGATTCCGCGAGTCAATGTCTGGTTGCATAGCTGATGTCGTTGACAGGAATTTGTCTTTTGTAAGCATAAGACCCAGCCTGGACAGTAGGAACTGCTAGACAGATGGTGAAAGAGCTCTGCAAAAAAGAGCATGGGAGTCTCGTCAGACAGCAAGCTGAACGTGAACCAGCAGCATGCCCTGGCAGTAAAGGAAATCAACAGCTTCCTGAGCTATACTAACAGGATCAAGAGAGCTACCTTCCTTTGCCCAGTACTCATGAGATCCCTACTCGTGAGACAACATCTGGGAGGCTGTGTCCAGTTTCAGGCCCCACCAGTGATAAACTGGAGCGAGTTCAGAGAGGACAGCCAAGACGGTCAGGAGGCTGGAACACTTGCCTCGCAAAGGGAGGCTGAAGAAACTGGGCTTGTTCAGTCTACAAGAGAGAAAGCTTTGGGGAGACCTAACAGCAGCCTTGCACTAGCCATAGCGAGGTTATCAAGAAAATGAAGTGAGGATCTTTTGCAGTGCTGTGTGGTGGAGGACAAAAGACAGCAGGTATAAGCTGAAGCAAGAGAGGTTCCAACTGGATATAAGGAAAAACTTTTTTACAATCAAACCCCGGAACAATTTGCCCACTGGGGCTGTACGTTCTCCACAGCCTGAATAGATGAAGCCCTGAGAAACCTTGTCTAATCTCACATCTGGTGCTGCTTTGAGCAAGAGGTTGGAGTAGAAATCTCCTGAGGTCCATTCCATCCTGAGTTACCCTATCATAATATGAATATCCAATGATCCAATGAATTTAAAAAATAGTGAGCCAGTAAACTTACTGATGAACACCAGAGTACTTACATGTTGTCCCTTAGTTTTCTCTGCACATACTGTTGCAGAGTTAATAGGACAAGATATGAAGGTATTAGCTGTTCAGACTCAGCCTGGAGTCTTGGCTTTAGCAGCAGGGAGGAGGAATTTTCTCTGAGCTGATGGATTGTGCACAGCAGTAGTTGAAAAGTGAATGCGTGTTCCAATTTACCAAGTCTGTGAGGCTTCCAGCGGGGGTGCGAAAGGGATGGGTGAAAGGGTTAGCATCTTAAATGGCCTGTTCTAGCTGCACCAGTATTTATCTGTTAGACTCCTTCCCTCTGTGTGAGGGAAACTAGTTTAAATGAAGATTAAATCAAGAAATATATATTGCTTGAATAATAGTGATGAGGGAGAGCAGCTCTACTTTGCATAATCCAGGAGTTTCCAAAAGTTACCAGAAAGACATGAATGTATTCATTAAATTAAGAAATTGGGTGAAAGCATGTATGTGTTTACACAGAAAGAATGGGCTTAATAATATTAACATGCCAAGTGGTGCATTCAAATAGATATATGCAAGTAATGGCACTTGAACAGTTTCTAGAACTTTGATCAGTTACTTTGAAAGTCCTTTGCTAAGAATCACAAGTGTTGTGCTTTATTTAATTTGTAGGGAAATTGTAGCACACTGAAGTGATTTGTTGAAGGTCACTTGGCAGACTGAGGAAAAGAATTCTGCTCTTCTGAGCCTCAAACCTGTGTTCTGTTAGACTGCAGGGAGAAAGCAGACTGAATCTCTGTGTGGTCACCAAGCCAAAAGTTGGATATTGTAATATATTAAACTCTGTTTTCATTCTATGATACTGGCACAAGTTAAACACATAAGTTGAGCAACAACTGCATTACAGCTTTTGACTCTTGTCTTAGAATGAGTTACCCATTCATACAATGAGTGTCATACTGACCTGTTTACATATTTCTCACAAAACTGTATTCTCTCTGATTTGCAACAGCTTAAAACCATGAAACTTCAGACAAATATCAGTAAAGAAAGCCAGGTCTTTGGCAAGCTGTCTAGCAAAACCATATTTCCCTTCATATTCTCCCTTTCCCATCTACGTTCACTCTGTCCCTGTACATATGGCCAAACATTTGCCACGGGAGAACTTTTTGTTTGGTGAGGCATGCCCACAAGCTCTTCCCCACTTTCCAGTCTTTGGAATGAAGGAGCAAATACTCCGTATTTTTTACTCTCGTCAACCTGTTAAATCTGGCCATTTAAATTTGTATCATTCATTGTTTGGGGTGGAAGTTTTGCTAGTTCCCTTTGAAGTTATCTGATTATTCTTCTAGTGTTTAGCCTCAGGAGTCCCTTCTGAACAATACCAAATATTCCTTTTAATGGACAGTCCATGTGCCTGCAACCACTAAAGCGGGCTTTCAGGTATCATCAGAGCAGCTTTCACTGGTGCGAAGCAGTGACTTTCTTGGGCTGAGAATTGCTTTCTCCTACATTGCTGTAACTATCTCTGTCATGGTAGAGCAAAGCTCCACAGAGACTGTACTTCCTGAACCTGAATTACTCTTGCTTGAGCATGATTTACATTACAAAAACTTCACCAAAGTAGTCAGGATTGGCAATATGCACTTTGGCATCAGTCTAATATTCTTGATTCTTCGTGTTGGCATTGGTGTATTGGCATATTGAAAACTTGGCCTTTTTTGCTGTATCTGGCATAAAGTGCTTTATCATCTGGCATGGTTTATTGTGATGCAGCTGCACAAATTTCACCAAGATGTTATTTTGCTCTTGGCAAAGGCTGCCCTCCGCAACACTTCAGACTTCATTGAACACTGCAGTACATGCCCTGCTATTTGAAGTGGTGTTTGGAAGTGTCTCTTGGATTCAACATTTGGACAGGCCCAATGTGACACCATGAAGCTTCAGTATGAGGGGAGAGACCTCACTGTGGGGGCAGTTACTTAATCCTTCTTTCATCTGTTGATGAGGAAAGCTCCCAAAGGCCTCAATAAGAAATGCTGTCCCTCATGCAGGTCTCTCTTGATATTTTTTTCAGGACAAAGACACAGTTAAGACCCATTTTGAGTTTCTTCCTGAGGTCATCTTCCATTTCACTTGAATCAGAAGATTAATCCCAGATTACTATATAATTATTTTCCAAGCTACAGCCTGTAATGACCAAGCTTTCCCTCTATAACTTTGTTGATAGGCAAGCTTTCAACTTTTTACGTTGGTAGGCCAAGATGTTTAGGAAGTATCTCACATATTCACAGTAGTGGCAGAAAGATGGGATAGGCATATCAACATAAAAAGAAGTTAATTATATTTTAGTACACCTGTAACCATCAAGGCCTTTCCTTTTAGACTGGAAGTGACCAACACTGACCTCTCTGCGAAGTATCTCCATCCCTGAGGTTTGTCTTCAGAAGGCATTCTGTTCAGCTTCAAAGTCCAGGATCATTCTTGAGGTCAATGATATTTTTTTAGGTGTCTTTCATAAAATCACACAGTGTGAAAATACCTATAAATAGGTTCTCATGGGAGAAAGATGGCCATCTACAGTTCTTCTTTGAGATGCTTTGTCTATATGTACATTCACAACCACCCTTCTACCCCTCTCCCTGGGGCTTTTTGGAAGTTTTCTAGTTGTGAGGTTGAGAAGCACAGTGGGCCTGGGCTGTATCTCTTACTTTTAGACCAGCTGTTGCAGCATGCTGGGAGGGTCAGGTTGTCTGCACACCTTATGAATAGTGTTGAGGAAAAAAAATATGACCTTGGGAACAAATGCATCTATTGGTATATAAATCTGTAATTAAGCATGGCATTTTTAAAAGGAATAGTTGCAATACGATACCATGTCTATCACATTATCTAACTGTACGAACTCTCCCTCACCCATGGTATCATTCTTATCATGTCAGTTACATAAAATTAAGTAGGAGTGTGAAAAGCTAAGCGAAAAGACTCAAACAACATTATGTATGCTTTTCAGTTCACAGTTGTTTATTTCAAAAGTGGTTACTTGTCTATTTAAAAAAAATCATATACACCTGCTTCCTACAATAAAATAATTATCTCCCAATACTGAAATGGCAGAAGAAATAAAATGTAAGCATTGCAGCCAAAATTGCATACTTTTATGATCTCAGCTAGAGAGGATTGTTGGACTAAAGGACTGACTTAACTTCTTATTTTCCAAGTTTGCTACATCAAAGTAAGTGACTAACAGTCAGAGTTGACAATAAGCAGTTAGTCAAACCCCTGAATTAAATAGAAGTGGTTTAAGCTGTCAGCAAAGACACCGGAGAGTCATCTTCCGGTGCTTCTTATCCAATTAGTACATACTTAAACAAATTGGAAAAAGTGATTCTAAAACTATAAAGACAGTGAAGACTTGTGCTTTTGCCATAGCTTTTCAGTTGTCATTCCAGGGCATGTTGATTTTCTATTTAATTGTGGGTTCAGTTAGAAGCTTTGGTTTCAGATTTCCCCCTTGGTCACTTAGTTCAGTTCCTATGAAGACAGGCAGAAGGGAGTTCACACAGTAAATATTTTTGCAAACTCTCCTTTCCAAGTTTCTCTGACTGTCATAATGGCATACTTCAGGGCCCTTCTGCTATTTTTAAGGAGGCCTGAAAGGACAGAATTTGGGAACCAGAGAAACTCTGAGATGGCTGAATAAGGGGCAAAAGAGACCTGAGAACATGGGGAAGGCAAAACTCCTGACTTCTTGTAGTGATGGAGAGCAGAGGAGCCCCAAGGGAAGAAGCTCCCATGTGGATGAGGCAATGGTGCTCTTAGGTGCACAGATCGAGTGAGACTGCCACCGGAGACCACCACTTGTCCCTTCTGTGTTCTTCTTCCCATCCTTCTCGTGCTGGACTTGGGCATACAGGGAGTATGGTCTGAGCTATGAGCAAACTGCTCCTCATGGTTCCTTTGTAGCTAGGTCCTTCCTTCCCTCCTACGCTGGAGCCAGCAGGGCCAGAATACCTTAAAGCCCAAGGTCTGTGCCGCAGCCCTGAAACCACAGAGCTACTCCAGCTCAGCTTTCTGGCTCACTGGTGCTCACCAGATCCTCAGCGTGCCTCTTCCAGCTGGTGTGGCAGACTCCACCAGCTGTGTTAACACTTCTCAATGTTTTCGGAAGCTCCCAGTTCCACAGCTGAGGAGTCCTGATACAGACAGACATGGAAATGTTTACAAAAGGTGTTGAATGAAGTCAAAACTCCTTTGCTTCCCTCAACTAGGCTTTAACAGGGATTACTAATTAAAAAAACAAAACAAAACAAGACAATGAAAATTGCCTCTGATATTTGCTTTTTTATTATACTTCTGAAAGAGTGAATCATAACAACCCTGCACAGAATCTGCTGTTTACCTCAAAATGGAGGTCAAACACAGCAAGCCAAGCTGCTGAGTGATACATTTCTTTTTGACACCGAGTGATCCATCTCCTTTTGAAGCTCTTGGTATCCATCAAGAGTGATGACTGTAGGTTCATACCTTCTAGTCAGGATGCTATAAGATGCTTTGTGTTAATATTAAGATATAGGAGAGGGGGAAAAGAGGGAAGATCTTTAAGGTGAGAATGACCATATTGTGTTCGGACAGTTATGGAGGTCAGCTTTTTTACTTCACAGCAGCAATATTGCACACCCTCCCCCATGAAATTATTCTTGCTGCTAAAGGAGTTACTCCTGCATTGTAGAATCTTTTTGGAAGCGTAAAACTGCTACAGCAGCTCTTGTGACCATCCCTTCCATTTCCTGTGCAGGCAACAGCACCATTTCTGTTTCTCCTCATGAAGACCAAGACAGGAAAAAGAAGATGCAGCTAAATTGTTACCATGTTCTGCTGGAATGAACCATATACTTCCAAAAACCAGCTCTAGACTGTACACACTAGGATGTGATTTTTCCTGAATTATTCCTAGACCCATTGCTTAAAAAAATTGATTAATGTTCTTTGAAAGGTTTTCTGCTTTGGTGGGCCTTCCTGGATTTATTGTTTAATCTCTAGAACTTCATCTCCTCCATCTAAAATATGGTATATTATCAGAACAACCTAGGGGATAATCATCTACTTTGCTCAAGAATTTGAGATTTCACAATCTGACTTAATTTCAAATTGGGCAACAGCCAAATATTTTGAAATTCTCAGAAAGAATAGGAGAAGTAAAACAGATTTATCAAAACATTTCAACTGTAATGTTTGTCTTGAAAGAAATTTTAATATCTCAACACAAATTTCATCAAATTTGTAACTTTTAAACAGAAAATACATGTTTTATTTCAGGAACATCTTCATGGAATATTTTGAGGTTCTTGGAACTACTTGGAGTGTTTTTTAAACAACGTGTGCATAAAGAAAGCATGGGTTTGAAAAAAAATTATTTTCTCTTATGAAATAGCTCTTAAGATTATAGATATGTATTATCTTTGTTTATTCACTAGACCTATGAACTATCACAAAACTAGAAAGAATTGTAAGGCTTGCTTGTGGAAGCTTGGACAGAAAATGTCAAGCAGAACATCAGGTGAACTATAAGCTTATTAGCTTTATTGAAGTCTGCCCTCAGAATTGCAGTAGTCCCAGCTCAGCATTTTCAGCTATGTACATCTGGTATAGCAAGAAGGCATCACACACTACCCTTTACTCATTTCTGGAGTGCTCAGTTAGATATGCGTTTTATTTAGGCAGTTCTGTATGTGTGAACATGTGTCATCTGATCATAGGCACAGAGCTTAAAATGTAATGGTGACTTGTGTATGGGCACCTTATATACTGTGAATATATTATCAAATATGTGTGTTTTAAGTGAAGCATCTAAGTTATGTTGTGCTCAGTATTCCAAATGATCAGATGTTCAAGCTTAAACATTCGGGATTTGCTTTTTCAATTTCCAAGGAGCTAATTAAAGCCATAGCTAAAATAACGTTTTACATCTCAAAGTAAAAAAGTTTCCCTGCGCAACACAGTGAATCTGTAATGGTTCAAGATGCTTGTACTAAAAAACTTGGAGGAAGTGAAGAGATGTAAGATATCTTGATTCCTAGAAATACAAACCCTTTTAAAAATACATGCACAACTTTTTGGTACCCTTAAAATTTTTTTGCGTGCACTTCTCTGATGCTACATGGACATTTTCCTCGTTATCTGAGTTTAAACCTGGTTTGCATCAAACTGATAGTCTGCCTCTTTTAGCTGCCTCCAGTAATTTTTTAGTAGGGTTGTGTGTGGTGTGTGTGCTTAAGAAAACAACATTAGGTTGTGCTATCTGATCTTAACATGCTGTACTGTTGCAGTGAATTTCTTAATGCACCAGGGTGTCCATCAGGCCCCAGATACAACCACAAAGCCAAGCCAGTGACGCAAATCAGCAGCTGATATAAACAAGTTGACACAAACCAGAAACTAAGTTAGGAGTGAACCTCCGGAGATGCTTCTTTTTTTCTTCTTCTTCTTCTTCTTTTTTTTTTTTTTTTTAATAAGGGAAACATTTCTCACAAGTGAAATGCTTTTGCTTTTGCCTCCAACTTCACAATTAACCTAAATTTGGCTCTGTAATGTGCAAGTTTATGAGAGAGAATGTGATACAGCCTGCTTGTAATTAGTTTTATAGACAGACTGTGTGTCCTAGACTTAGCGTGTTTGTTGATTTTTGAAAGTACCCCAATGACCTCTTTTCCTATTTATATGCCATTTAATAATCCATAAGAATACTCACAGAAGAGACCGTAGTGCTTTATTGAAGTCCTGTAATTTTATCTTCATCTCCCTGCTATTAGGTGATTAAATGCATATAATCACTTTACTTACAGTTAGAAATCTGCCTCTCAGTTTCCTTCTTTCCAAACTGGACCCTTCTTTTAAGGCTATATGTCATACTTTATTGCTACTTCTTAGTTCATACTCCTAAGCCCAAGCATCATCTCATCCAGATTTATACCAGGCATGCTTTGCTAGTGTATTTACTGCCGCTACATGTTATGTTAGTAGCACTATGTGTGAATGCCGCTTAGAGTAGCAGAACTGCTGTGTTCCATGTGGTGCCCTGTCCTGCTTTCTTCCTCCTTCCAGGCAAGTGAAGAACTTCCAGCCCAGGTCCTGGTTTGTCCCTGTGACTGCATCTGCAGTGATCCTGTTGCCTGGTGCAGCTGTAGCATGGCGAACCGCTGGCTTGTCAGGGACAGCCAGGCCAGCAGGAGCGCAGCTGAGACACGGCCAGAACTATCCACCTCCTCTCTTTTCTCAGAAGAGTTACTGTTTATTCTACTGTGTATTTTTGTAAAGTTGTTCATTTCAAGTACCTTATTCTGTATAAATAAATCATTATTAAATGCGATTATAACGCCGTTCTCAAACAGCTTGTGTCTTGTACTAAGTAAGTTCCCTCCTGGAAATCTGTGTTTTTTCTTCTACATATTTATGTCTGTCCTGGTTTGAAGTAAAACAGAACCATTTTTCTTTTCAGTAATTTTACTTTTCTGTTAAGCCTGTTTAACTCTCTGAAATCAATGGCATATTTCTCAGAGAGTCTATCTGAGGGCGCAGTATTCTGAACTTTATTAATCTCCAGGTTTTCATTTCTTTTAAAGAGTATGGCACAAGCGAAACAGCAGATACTTTCTCATCCTAAGGGCTGACAGTATTTAAAGTTACGGCAGCATGAGATATATCAAGATTCCCCAGTCTGTTTCTGACCGACACTGTGCTTTAAACGACCTCGATTTAATTGATTAACCTTTGTTTACAAGCTAGAATAATTGTCTACCCAAAATTTAAATACTATACATATATTTAGTCACTAACATTCATTAACAAAAATTCTTTTGAAGAGTAAAAATGTTGGCTGTTACATATGTAGCTGCAGTGGAAAACAGTTTTTGTCTCCTGCTAGGGAAATGCCTATATGACCATGCTAATATGTCTCATCACACTACAAATCTGTTCCTATTAAAGAGATAATAAATAGGCTGTAAAAGCTCTGTTCCTCAGAGCTTTCATACCATGTATCCAGGCCTGCTGGAAAACACAAGAAAAGTTGTCAGTCAGGCCTCCTGGAAGTGAATGTCTTCTTTTTCGTATTCCAGATAATACTGTAACAGGAAATTACTTCCATATGTGGCACACACATGTGTTATGAAAAGCAGGACATTTTTTGTATCTATTAATAGAGAGATGTCATCTACTGGATATTATAATTTACTGAAGAGTCCCCAAGGTTAGTTAGGAAATGCTAGCTGTTGTTGCAATGATGACCTCTTGCAAAATTGCTTTTATTGCACTTTCCACAAAATTTAGCCTTCTGACAGAAAGTGGGTTGATATGCAAAAGGTAAGGAAACTGCAGTTCATATGTCTTTTTTCTGATTTTCTTTTATCCACCAAATAAATTGCAGATTATATTGCCTGCATTTTTCTAGTCTCCTGTCATTATCATCCCTTGATCTCAATGTAATGTAGAAGATGATAAATAGGTATTTTTAGAGGCAAATGTGGAGTGTTGAGAGGGTCTGTAGGGTGAGACTCATATTTTTTCTTTGCCATCCAACTTTTACTGCTTTATTATCAACTTAAAAAAAAACCCCAACCACAAAACCCTAAAACATGGGTCTGCTGTGCTTAGCTCTGTTAAGCTTTAGGGAAAGGTTCCTGGGATTTAAATTCAGATTTAAAGATTATGTATTTAAGTTCCAGAACCTACTTTTTTCTGCCTAAGCACATATTCTGTCTAATGCTCAGTGCATTGCAGTATTAATAATGCATAGTACAGTACCATATATATACTGTAGAAAATAATAAATAACATTGTTCTCGATGTCTTGTTGTTTATAGCTCTGGATTTTACATTTTATCATTGTAAGAAGTGCTGTTGCAATTTTGGGAACTACCATTTGTGAATCACTGTGTGAGGGAACACTTCCATGTGTGTGGAGTTAGCCAGATGCTGTCAGGCTCCTGTGTCAGATGCAGACAGTGCGGGATCATCGGGCTTTGATCACTCAGATGCAGTTGGGAAGACGTTGAAACTCTGGCTGGGTATAAGCTTGGTCAAACTAAAGTTGGTGTCTGCAGAGATAAACCAAGGGGAGCGGCCAAATCATGTCCTTAAATAAAAGACTGAGAGGATTTCTTGTTTTCTTGGGCTCCAGCTGCTGTTCAACTCTGAAATCGCTTTATTTTTAACTGGTAATGACAGCAGCAGAACAGTTCTCGTAGACAAGGTTCTCACTGAGCAGGTCAAGCAAAATCCATGTTAATGGGTGCTGGTAGCCCTGCAACATGCGTGCTTAGCCCCATTCTGCCTGATCCCTGTCTCCACTCCTTACAGCTGAAAGGAGAGGTTGTGTTTCTAGTGGACTAACAGGGTGGTGATAGGGTGGGGTATGGAGCCTAGGGTGGTTGCTTTGCCTCCTCTATGTTCAGTTTTGCCTCCAGTGATGAAAAAGCTTGAATTGTCCTGACTTACAATAATGAGATTCTTCATGAAGTCAGTCTTCAACAGCTCTGCTGGGGAGGGTGGTTTGAATGTGTAAATCCCCTAGAAAGTAAGACAAAGAAATGGCAGTCTAATGCGGAGTTTTGAAAACCACACTGCTGGCAAGCACTAGTAGGTGGGTGGAGGGGAGGCTAAAAGGTTTTATCTACACTGTCTTTTGATAGTTGCCCTCAAGACAGTATCTTTGGTCATTAAGGACAGCAGGCCTCCAAATGCAGTTCTGAATTCAGTGAGGCTGCAATAGGCTGTTAGATATCTCCTTTTAATAACTGGCCAACCAACAGACCAGCAGCAAACAGCTGTGTAAGCAAAAGATGGGTGGGCTGCAGGGCATGTCATGACTACAGCCGTAATCGCAGAAGGTTGTCATGCTTTACATTGACTTACAGAATCATGGAATCATAGAATGGTTTGGGTTGGAAGGGACCTTAAAGATCACCTAGTTCCAACACCACTGCCATGGGCAGGGACACCTCCCATGAGGCCTGGGAGCACCATCCAACCTGTTCTTGAACACTTCCAGGGATGGGGCCTCCCCATCTTCCCTGGGCAACCTGTTCCAGTGCCTCAGCACCCTCAAACTGAAAAATTTCTTCCTTATATCTGATCTAAACCTACCCTCTTCCAGTTTGAAGCTATTACCGCTCATCCTCTCACTACATGCCCTTGTAAGAAGACCCTCTCCAGATTTCTTGTAGGCTCCTTTCAGATACTGGAAGGCTGCTATAAGGCCTCCCTGAAGCCTTCTCTTCTCCAGGCTGAACAACCCCAACTCTCTCAGCCTGTCCTCATAGCAGAGGTGCTCCAGCCCTCTCATCATCTTCATGGTCCTCCTCTGGACCCGCTGCAACAGGCCCACGTCCTTCTTATAGTGAGGGCTCCCGACAGTGAAGCTCTCTCGTATCCAGTGAAGCTCATGGGCAGGAAGTTTAGGAAAGGCAGAAAACCAGAGATAATACTCTTATTATATTAGGGACTCACTGTGAAGCCAGCCAAGAAAGAGGAAAGCATGCTGCATGGAAGACAGACCCTGTGATTTGCAGGAGAAGCCCTTGGCAGAATTTGGGATGGGTTTGGACCAGATTTCCTGTCTCCTGAGAGTCCTATGACCTCACCTGAAAGAATGCCCGAAATTTGTTTAAAAATGATCTGCAACAAGGAGACACACACAGATAATACCTCAACCTCACATGTTATCAAAGGATGAATTGTAACAGCAGAGTCCCCAGAGGGCGAAGGGAGGATGGGCGTGCTGTCAGCCCTTGTAGAGAAGGCTGGCCTGGTGGACAGAGAGAAGAAGTGTGTACAGGAAATATTCTGGACCAGGCAGGGGAATCCTGCCTGCACTTCCACAGCCTAGAGGGGACCGGGGGAAATTAAGAGTCTGCAGGTCTAGTGTGGCTGTGTCTGAATACAGTCCGAATAGTCTCCAGCTGAAAGGAGCTTATCAGGACTGTCTGATAGGAGTTGTTGCAGGCTGCGGTCTGTGCTGCTGCGGTCGTGCACCAGGGACATCATTAAGATGACAGTCAATGCGGCTAAAATGGCAGTCTGTAACAGTGTTCTAAAAAGGTCTTTACTGATGTATTTTTGTCTAGTGCTTTTACAGAGCGACGGAAAAAACGTACATTGTAAAAACTGGAATGCATGCTTGTGGAGTTGAAAACAACATCAAATGTGAACACGAACAAGAGAGAAATGAAGGAAATGGACCAGCAGGAGAGCAGAGGGAAGGGGAAAGATGCTACGTGGAAACAGAGGGGTGAACATTTGAGAAATCTAATCTGAAAATCATCATTCAGATCCTGTATTTTTCTAAATCTGGTCAAAAAATATCTGAAACTGTGGACCCTAAAATGGCAAGGTAGAAGTGTTTAGAGGCTTTCTTATAATCTATACTAATCTATACTCATTAGTATTTCTGGGCAATACAAGCTGCTGTAGAACAACATTTCTGCTGTATTAACATGTCTCGTTCTGATCAGGGCTAAAAAAATATGAGTGGAGTGAAATTAAAATTATATTAAATATATAATGATTGATTGGAATTTAGTCTGCAAACTCATTAGATTTAAGATATTTTAGATAAAAATGGTGAGATAGTGATATATTTGTATATCTTCTCTCATGACACAAACTTCAGGATATGCTAATGGCATTTTAAGGTAGTGCATTTAAAACAGATTACAAATAATCACAGAATTGAAATTTAATATGTGGAATGGATTTCCACAAGGCAGGAGAGTCTAGAAATAATGAGGATTCAAGACAGTATAAAATGAGAGTATAAGAGAACACACCTAGATGAGATTTAGAAAGTTAAGAAGTGATACAATTTTTGCACTTTGCTATGGTCTTTAACACTGAATCTCTAGCAGATCTACTGATCACTAATGCAAATAAGATAGTAGTCACAGCTCCTAGGCTAATCTGATATTTCAGTTCCTATGTTCTATGTTCATCCCCCAAAACCTCTTTATGGCTGAAAAATTTGTATTTAATTGTTTGAACACTAGCCACAATAACAAAGCTCCTAAGAATTTTAAGGAGCTTCCTTTAAAACTCTGTTAATCTGGTGGTGCTGTCTATCCTTAGCGGTTCTTTCACTTTCAGTGGGATGTGGACAAGCTAGAAGCTTTTGCATGTACTTGCTGCTTCACTGCAGATCTCCACAGCCTGTGCTAGCTTTTTCAGTCAGTGATTCAAGCTCAGCTTAGTCTTTTTCTTAGGCACATATTTCTCTTAAGACCTCGCGTCGCTGCTTTTCTGAGAGTTTTCATGTTCCTGTCTTATAGTCTTAGAAAACAGTTTTACTAAGGTACCCATACCAAATCCCATCCCTAGCATGGGTGTCATCAAGAAGCCATGGGAAGACACAGTTCTGTAGGAGAATGGTACAGGTATCTGTAGGATTACGTGGGAAACCTGCAGGATAAATTCCTCCAATTTTTTTTATGCCAATCTGTCACTGTATTTTTAAATAAATTAAAATGTTTTGTAGGATGATGAATAAGAATAACCAAATTACCAGGTCACCCTGGAATTTTAAAAGAGCTCAGCTATGAAAATAGTGAACTGTCGTGGTTTGGGCCGGATTGGCATGAGCAAGCCGCATGGCAGATGTTCCCTCTCTCCTGCTGAGCAAGGAGAGAGACTAGTTTAGTAAGAAATAAACTACTTCAATGAAATATAAAGATTAAAAATAATAAAAAGGAAATAATGAAATATATACAAAACTGTATCGAGCTCCCAGGATGACAGTCACGTCACCAGCAGGCACTGGGGAAGTCCCAGACTGGACTCAGTGATGGATGGGAACTGGATGCTGGATCTGGATTCAGGAATGCATGGATCAGGATAAAAGGCAGATGAACAGACGGAGTCCTCCTCAGACACCGGCCATTGAAGAAAGAGAGCCAGACAACTGACCCTTTGATCCCTCAGCTTTTATACTGTGCGTGTGGCAGAGGGGATGGAATACACTGTTTGGTCAGTTTGGGATCACCTGTCCCGTTCCCTCCTCCCCACAGGTGGGATCACTCTGCGCTTTTCCACTTCTGACCCTCCAATGGGGCAAATAACAAAGTTGTCTGCCCTTGGGTGTTGTCGCAATCAGTATAAGCGAGAGCCTCTCTGCATCCCATTCCTTGGCATCAACTATAAACATGGCTCTTATCGCTCTGAGAAAGAGCAGTTTTCTGCACAATATGCTGCCAATTTCAGCAGTTAGAAGAGGCCTACTTGGAAAGCAGAGTTACTGAAACAAAATTGGTCCTGTTTTACTTCAAACCAGGACATGAACGAAGAAATGTGTATGACATGCCTCTTGTAGCAATCACTGTGTCTGAGGAGGTGAAGGAGGTAAATGTGATATCAAACTAGAAGTCTATGGATACTCTGGCAACTTACAGACTGGAAGTCTGACTCCATTACCAGCAAAATCTTTATAAATTATAATAATGCACAGAACTAATAGCCAAATATATAGATGAAAAGTTAAGATGGCTTTTATACAGGGAAGCTGCTCTCAGTCATGTATTGTGGTTCTTAGAAAGAGTCAACGGCATATGGATGAGGGTGGTCTAATGAGTCAAGCATACTTGGATTTCCAAAAACTTTCCATAAAGTCCTTCACAATGGTTTGTGAGGAGACCAAACTTCTACAGGAGAAAATAAAAAAATATCCTTTCAAAGATAAATTACTGGTTAAAAGATGAGTAAGTTTTCACGGTGGTGGAAGGTTTCCATTGGAGTCTCACGAGGGTGTGTACTGGGAAACGTGTTCAGCTATTCATAAAAAGACTGAAAAAAGTCATGGAACAAGGATATGAAGAAATTTTCCAATAATCAAAAATCATTCAGGATGGCCAAAACTAGGACTAGTTGCCAAAGGACTTTGTAATCATTAATAATTGGGTAAAGAGATGATGCTTGAGTCTTAATATCGGTAATATACTAGGAGGGGAAAAAACCCTTAATTACGTCTGCAAAGCAATGGACTTTAAATGAGCTGTTACTTTTAAGGAAAGGCATCTTGGACTCCTTGAGCAGGCCACTAAAAACATCAGCTCACATATTACTAGCCAAAAACATGACAAGAATGAGGAAAGGAACAGGGAGCAAAATAAACAGTCAGTACACTGCTAAATAAATCCAAGATACTCTGACATCTTGAACATTAAGTGCAGTTCTGGTTACCTTATTCCAGAGAGTAGATATTAGGATATAAAGCACAAAAATACTGCTCAGGAGAATGGAACAGAGGCAGTTAATAGATTAGGGGAGACCCCTTTGGTGTGGAAAAAGACTAGAGGTAGGTTGAGAGGGAAATGCATAATAAAACCATGGAGAAGGTGAGGAATGATTATGCACTTTGTAACACAGGAACTCTAAAACCAAAACAAAGCAAGCACTTTTTCACACAGTGCATAGTTAACTTCTTGGATTCATCACCCCAAGATCTTGAGGCCAAAGATTGTTTTCAAAATGAAATTTAAAAATATATGTAGGATAGATTGATTATTGCCAGTGAACGTAATGGCACAAATATGCCTTCTGTCCCTTACCAGATTGCCAAAGTCCTTCCTAGAGGAAGGATCACCCTGTCTGTCAGTTTTATCCTCTTTCTCTAAGCTTTTGCTGTTGGCTGTTGTCAGCATGAATTTTGGCACCAGCGTAGCCACTCTGCTTATGTATTCTCTTGTCATTATTTGAAACAGAATACCTTTTGAGTTTTAAAACTTTTAGTCAAGGATTTAAAAACGACACATCAGAGTGGTTGAGGTTTTGTATACTTCATGAGAAAACTTGAAGGATTCTGCTTATCCGAAAAGGCGACCATACAGCTTGTAAAAATCCAGTTCCCTTAAGTTACCGCAGAGTGAAAACATGCACCCCTGTTTGAAAACGTTCACTTTTATTTTTTTGTTAAAGCATGTTTTATATGCAGACGTGTATATAGAGTTGGAAAAGTTTCCATTCAATGTTTATCAATAGTTAATGCTTGTTGTAGTCATGTCAGACAAAGTATTATTTTGCTTTGTATTTATGTGTGTCTTCAAGTGATGAAGCTCCCGAATTCTGCTAGGACATTTTGTGTCCCACTTAGAAATAGGCCGATTTCAAAAGGTTTTCAGGCCCAGATGGGTTTGTGTGGGGATCATTCCCCATTTGAACTGGAGATCTTTGGAGAACAGGCACTCTTGTGAGACTGCTGGCATTTCCTGTTTCTCGTCAGTCCAGAAACACAGTAGCATAGGAGGAGTTTTTCTCTTAGCACTGTATGATATTTGTGCTTCTGCCTGAACCTAGGAAGTGCCATGGTGCATAAAACTGAAAGAAAACAAACAAACAAACTTAGTGTAACCTTTTCAAACCCCAGAAGAAGTTCATATTTGACTTGTGTTTGGACAGCAGCAGCTCACCCCTCCTTAGTCTTGTGATATATTTTTGTTCAGAATTAAGACTAATGTGCCATTTTTTGTAAATCTGTCTGCTATAAAGCTCTAACATAAGTATTTTACATTGTGAAGACAATGGCACTCAACAAATTAATCATAATGTAACATTTTTTTGTAGGACTAAAAATACTTGTCTAAAAATATCTCTTAATGAGACACACATTAAATTAAAACAGGGTCTTACTGATTTTCTGGAGAGCTACCTACTGATTTCTTTTATAAAATGTGCAGTTGTGGATATAAATTGATACATATGTAGATTTTAAACCCCAAAGGTCAATTTTGGATGGTTCCAAAGTAGACAAGTTAGAACCAGCACAGAAGATTCCTGTTGATGTAGAGTGACTAAGTGTGTCTTTGTGTCCTTCCAGTACATACACATACACATTTTACATTTTAGTAATTCTAAAAATTCACATTAAAATTTTTGTAATTTTTTTGTATTTTATATATTTGTGTATTTTAATGGTGTGTTTGTGTGTGTGGATTTTATTTATATTTCTAATATAATACAATAAAATATAACTATATATGTATGTAAAAAATAATACTGAGGAGTAGAAAGTTTTGTCTTTTTGTATTTCAAATGTATTCCAGCTGCATCAGGCTTTGGCTGTTATTTTCACCTTGCTGACCACGTGATTTTGCTGTGGTGAATATGTGCGTAAATGAGGTTTTTCTTGTGGATTTCCTGCAGATACCGGGGAGCTGCAGATTATGCAAAGGTAGCAAGACAGTTTATTATTCCGGATGTTAAGAGATGTAGAAGGCTTCTGAAGTGTTTTGTTTAGGATTCCTCTTTTGGTATATTAGAGGAAAACCTACTGTGAGTGCCCAAAACACAGTACCTAATTATCCTGTCTGTGGCATGTTGCTATGCTGTAAAGCCATTTCCTGTGAATAAATCAGTAACAGAAGCAAACTATTACTGCTGCAGCTAATTTGAGAATTTTTAGCAACTCAACTCAAGATCTTTTCCTAAAGAAAACTTAAGTGATATATATATGTCTTCAAATTTCTAATTTTTTTCACTAGCTTTACAAGATTGGATTTTTTTTTTTTTCTTCCATTTACAATTGGTACAGGGAAGATTTTCAAATTTGGGTGAAACAGATACGTCTTAATGAAAGTTCAGTTGTCAGACAGCAAAAGTTTGCCATACTGCACAAAGCTACTCTTGGCTGCCTCAATGGTAAAACCTCTTTGGCTCGAAGAAGGTAGTTCAACGCGGTAAGTAAGTTTATGGGAAATCACTAGTGAATCTAGAGAAGTTGAAGGTACTTCACCATCTGGAGGTGGTCCCACCTTTGCTTTAAGCTGCTTCTCTGGTGAATATGGAATCTGCACTGGCCCAGCTTAGACCCGTCTGTTACCTGGTATTTTTTCAGTCCATTTCTCTTGGTGAATGCAGCACACTGAATTAGCATCACAGTTCCTTCTGCGGTGTTTCTGGGAATGGAGTGAATCCTAGTGAGATTAAAAACTTGCAGTACTTTGAGAATGCGAATGCCTAAAATCAACAGGCAGTTGCCTAAGACTAACGAAGTGGTAGGAATGCTAGAAAAGGAACTGCCGAGGGTAACCACCCATCTTGAATGTTTCCCCTTTCTGGAGCCCAGAGTTGATCTGCTCTGGGCTTTAAAAAGGAACTCTTTGTTCTGCAGAGATGCAAAACTCGGAGCACAGCTCCAGGCTCTTGCTTTAAAAAACACCTGGGCAGGGCTCATTCTTTTAAGATATGGTCACAGGCATAGCTGGTGGTGCCCATCTTTTGTACTATAAGTTACTACTTAGAGCACTTATACAGGAAGTACAAGGTTTTGGTCAGTGATTTTCTCTGCATAAATGCTTTCATATCAACAGCTTTCACCACCTGTAATAAACTCCTAATCAGAGACTAGAGAACAGTAAAGGAGAATATTTTTAATTGCATTTATCGAAACTGTGCAAGAAAAAATCAAGAATCACTGAATCAGGAAGAAAATCTATGAGGAGTCAGGGACCTTTTGTAGTTTACTACTTACTGCTTTTCTCTAGGAGCAAAAACTTGTCTCTAATGCCTGTTTGAGCATCACTCTTGTGTTTCACATGGAAGAATTATTTAGTAAAATGCTAAAGCAGTATCAGGTAGTAGTTAGGGTGGTCCTGAATAGATGGCGGTATGATGAGCATCATAACTTACAGGGTATAATGTGGAGAGCACAGGCAGGAGCTCCTCTCCAGGTCCTCTCTTTAAATAGAAAGCAGCTTTGCTACCACATTTGTAGGGACCCCAGTGCTCCAGGTGTGTTTTAAGAATGGCTTGAGAATACCTATCCGACTGGTCACCTCACATATTTTAGCAGTAATATATGTCTTCTGGATCCTGGAATCAATCCAGGCATAGAATCGCCCAGTTCATTGATACATGGAAAATTCTCATCATCCTCAGAAGAACACAGAGGACTCTAATGGAAAGCATGAAAAGCAGAGTGTGTCTGGATGTGAGAATCAGATTTAAATACATAATCACCATCTAAATCTTACATGCACACTGGGGACCTAAGTTGTCTGCCGTGTCTGGCTCACAAAACCATTTTGACTTGCTGCTTTGCTTGTTTTAGTTCAAGCTGTTCTGTTCCACCTCTGTTCTTTCCATTTAGGATGGAATACTGCAAGGACTTAGAAAATCCTTACGTCTGTGCACACATGTTAAGTCACTGTCTGAAATCAAAGATGTCTATACGTTCCTGCTGAACTAGGTCTCTACATCATATTGATTTTACTTCATCATTTAAAATGTATTAGTTAGAATATATATGCCGTAGGTTAAACTGCTACATCAACGTCAGGTGTGCACCACTGAAGAGTACTTTCACTGTTAGTGATTTTTAAGATGGTTTCATTTTTTGCAATATGACAGGAATGTGAGACTTTTAAAGGGAGAATTCTCAACAGGTTTGAGCCATAAAACTGGGTATCTAGTCAAACTAACATTTAAACTTCTAAGTTTTCTCATGTGAATCCAGGTGCTCTGACAAATAATACGTTGCTGATTACTTGATAACGCTCTGTAAACTTTTAGTTCTAACCTCAGTAACCCTGCATTTGCTGTCTTCTTTAAACTGCATAATAGAACATATTTTAGTGAAGGGTCTGAATTAGGATGTAGAAAAAAGATGCAACAGGTAGGCTATATGCAAGGACAACCTGTAGTAATCACTACAGCGCTCGTCATTTCTTTCTGCTAAACTCTTAGATTGCCGTTCCTTAAGTTTGTCAATGAAAGTCAAACTTGCAAATATCTGCACTTGCAAATATCTGCCTTTGCAGAAAATTCTCTTTGCTTGCCCTCAGTTAAGTGTGATTCTTATTGCCATAACTCATCTCAAGATAACGTTAGATGAAATTTTCAACAGGATTAAAGATTTCATATCTGGCAACTATCCAGCAACTATCCAATAAAGGATATTTATATTTCTGAGTTATGAAAATTTTTATCAAAGAAAACACCAATATTTTTTAAACAGCTCTAAGAGTTACACAGACATGAACCTGAGAAGAGGCTGTTAGCCAGTGCAGAGTATGGCAGGAGGTTAGGCAGTTAGTTTGTTTTGCTCTGTCAGCAGAACACTGCTTAGTCAGTACAGAGACCTAAAAAGCTGTCTGCTTTTTCAATGGAAGTACAACTCCCCGTGCTCCATGTGGAATGTTTGTAAATCAGTGATTTTCTAAAGCGGAAGAGAAATGGGGATCCTCTGTGATGAAAAAATATGCCATAACCTATGGAAAAATGAAAACTCCCTATTTTGTTTTATTCTTTCTGATCTTGTATTTTCTGTTCCTGGCTAGAACTGTAAATACAGATGGATGAAAAGAAAAGACCAGACCAAACAATCTAACTTCATTTTTTGGCTCAAAATTTGTAAAACACTGTCCGTGTTACATTCAAGGTGAAATTTTTTACAAGATCTTATTTTGTCTTAAAATTTTGTCGCCCCTGATCAAGAATTCTAGCCTAGAGAGACTATGTTTTTGAGTGTTATATACACTGGGATATATGTGTAGATAGTTTATTTCTTCATTTCTAGTGTTCTCATGTGTTTTATGAGAATAAATCTCACAATGATCGCCTGAAATTACCCCATTGTTCTTCCATCAGCATGTCGGGATGGCACTGGTGAGAAAGATTGCAACGTCTGTCTAGACGGCATCAGCTATCCTTAAAATCTACGCAGTGAGCAAGGGTTTGCTTTTTACATCCTGTCAGCTCTTCACCCCTCCTCTGTGTACATGTCCAGAGAGAGAGAGAGAGAGACTGGCCTTCATAGGAGAGAGTGCCAGGTAGGTACTAATCGTAGGGTGTGGGCAGAGTGAAGTTACAAGATGATTTCTGGAGTAAAATACAGGAGTAGTAAAGGTAGAAGTAAGGAAAGATGAGGGAATGCTCCGTTTGTGGGTAGTTGCGTTCATGCATTTATGTGTTTATGTAGAGAGAGGATAACAGAGAAAAAGACACATGCAGCAAGAGAGGCAACAACATCAAGTCACCACTGATGCTAAAATATTTTTAGAACTCTTAGAAGAGTTTTCTCCCGGTCATTAGTTTGCAGCATAAGCAAAACCTTGCTGAGATCAGCAAGCTGTACCCACCCCCAGCTCATCCACCTCTGGAGACTGGGATTGAATAGAAGGATTTCCTGGAATGAAATGTGGAGAAATGTTGACCAAAACATTAATAAATGACTGCCATGCAGTGGCATACATCAGTTGTCAAAGTCATGACGAGCCCTGTAAGCCAATTAAAACGGTTAGTATACATTTTCATTCTTTTTATGGTAAGTGAGGAGACAGTAATACAATAAAAGGAAGGTGTGCCAGAGCAAGGTCTAGAGTTCAAACAAAATACTTCAGTGTAGCCTGTTAGCCTCGGCTTGTTCTGCAATAGTGCTGAAGATATTTCTAAATCAACAAATCCACCCACAACAAGATGAAGAAAACATAATTAGAGGAGCAGGGGAAGGTCTAGCATGGGCCAGGGATATAGGAGATCTGGTTTCTGTTCCCCTCTCATTAGCTTTCGGTTGACCATAACGACAGACAAGTAAAAAGATTTTCCCATTTTCCCTGCTTATTTTTTTGTCGCGTCTATTTGTGATATCTTGTCTACAGTTCACACTGATTTAAACTACATCGGCGCTGCTATTCTGATGGTCAGAAAGCGTGTGTGCTCCCGCTGGCCCTGTTCAGCTGCAAGTATGGCTGTAACCCCAGAAGGAGCCTTGCTTGCGTGGCCTGGTGGTTCTGTTTATCCCCCACAGCAGACGACCTTGTGGCCCTTGGAGGAGGGATCCTATGACAACGTGGCATCTCAGCAGCACAGCTGAAATCCAGAGGGGCAGCGGGCCATGGCATGGCATGGTATGGCATGGCATGGCACGGCACGGGCATGGCACATCTGCCCGATCCATGCCTCAGATTGTGTGCTGAGGTCCTCATGAAGGGGTGGCATGAGCCTGATGTCCCTACTTTGGGGATGTGCCATGAAATAACCCCAGGTTTTCTCATCTATTCATACTCAAAAACGTGCAGAGCAGGCCTGATCACGGACCCAGACCTTTATTTGCTTTGCAGTTTAGATGCAGGCATATGGACAAGCAAAGCAGGGGCAAGTAGGCAGTATGACTGTGTATCTGCTAAATAATAACATCCTGCATAATAACATTTCCTTCTGTACATACATTTCTATTCTTTTCTTTTAAAGGAGTAAGCCAATGAACTCTGGTTTCTACATTGTAATATTGCTTTTTAGATATCTAGTTCAAAATATTTTTAAACTTCTGAATTTCCAGGAAATGGTTACTTCATTACTACAGACTTACTAGCTGTTATTGCACATCTTGGCCTGTTTCCACAAAAATAGGAAAATAACTTTACCAGATGCTGGTGAGTCTTTTCTACAGTGGGAGCAAGTCTATCTGAAATAATGAAACAACGTGAAGAATGATGCCATCAAAAAGCATTTCCTTAAGGAAACACTGAGACTCTTCCTTAGGGTTCAAAACTTAAATGCACATTTTTCCACTTCAGTACTATGGAGGGAATCCTCTGTTCAAACAAGGTCACTGTAATGTTTAAAGGTACAGTTACCAAATAGTTAAATATAAACTAGAAAATTTTTGCTGTTGCTGACTATGAAACAGAAGGTTGCACCTTTCTTCTTTGCTTTCTTTCCTTTCCATACCCAGTTTTTTAAAGCAAAATTAGCTTCTCATAGTTTCTTTCTGCAAGAGGTAAAATGGCAACATTATTGAAAGATTTTCAAAACATGTATGAAAGAATAGTGGATTCAGCAGATTAAATCCTGCATTATGAATCAAGTGGGATTTTACAATCCCATTTCAATCAATGGATACAATAATTACGCAACATGACAGACTCCAACACACTGTGCAATTACTAGTTTATTCTGGCTATGTTATTTCTGATAATAAATTTAAATAAAAAGTAGCACATCAGACATTGCAACTATTACCTCTACAAAGGAGATTTTTGCTTTTAAGCTCTTGCTTCCATCATTTGAAACTGCTTTTGTTCCCTTGATCTTTCATGAAAACTCAGTCTTGATTGTAATGATTATGTCAAAAACTTTTCACCTTAGTCTGTAAGATGATGTTTGAAAAACCAAGTACTGCAATGATCCACAGAATTTCGTGGCGGTGAGTCTCAACGGAGCCATATAAGTGAATGTAAAAATTGCATTTTGAAAGATTGAAGGATTACTAGCAGCGGTGGTAAAAGCGAGCAAAACACTGTAGCTATCCTACAGTGGAACAACCAGGAAGAGAAAGACAGTCATGTTGAAATTGTATTGCATATGATCGTGACTTCTCTAGGTTACCTGAAGTGGTATCTCAACATCTCTTCTAAAGTTGCTAGTCTCTAAGCAGAGTGACATTACCATCCCAAGTCTGTCCTAAGCGTCTGTGTGAGTGGTATGTTAGCATGTTGCGCCCAGCTCCTTGAGATAATTGGAGCCAGCTTGGAAAAAAACACTGTCAGTGGAAAAGGAAGTTATTCTAAAGCACATCTTAAGTGCCACTGCTACTTAATACATACATAATTAGAAACACTATAAATACACAAGTTAGCCTTCTGGTTGCTTCAGCTCTAGCAGAAACCTTTACAGTGCATGATTGTGTAAGGCTCTTCTTGCACAGCCGTATGACGAAGGAAAGGGTTTGATGTGACCTATTCAGCAGCATGCTGACATTTGTATCACGGGGTTAGAGTAATGTGAGATAGCTGATAACTTACGTAATGAACTTTTTAGAAAACCTTTTTAGAAGCGATTCCAAGAGGTTGGCTAATTTGTTACAGAGAACCCGAGGTTGGGTCCGTTGGGGAATTTGAGCAGGAATCTCAAATATGTTCCCCAATCCTCCTGCAGAAAAGCATCTCAGAAAGAGTAGGAAGATGAGAGCGGGAAGTCTTTGGAAGGTGAATAACTGAGCATGGAAAAAGAGGCTTGGAGCGTATCACTTCTCCCCTCCTCCTGAAAAGTATTTCCCATGACCAGCAAAATTCATCATGAGCTATGATTCCTCTGTGTTTCATCAACTGAAGCCTTGGACATTTAGTGATAGGCTGCATTATTAGAAAATGGATTATTTTGTTGGGCAGATTCCTAGTAAAAATAGAATAAAAACTCTAATCAGTAAATCTTGGGACATATCATGAAATAGAACCTCCTTCTGTTTCGCTACACAGGATTTTATTGGTTTTGCTTTTGCTGTCTTGTTTTAACCCATTTTGCTTTCTGTTTTTTATACTGTTTAAAACAGAATGTATTTCTATTTACTTTTATCTGTCTCAGTGTAGTCACGTACAAAGTCATAAACACTTGGTCATCTTCAAACCTGTTTGTTAAAACCTAGTTGTTAACATCCTAGTTGCTAAAATGCGTTACATCAAGTTTCCTTTCTTTTAATGATCAGTAGTTAAATATAGCCCAGTTACAACATCAAACAGCCGACTAATAAGCTGAGATCTAAATTAGTAAACTAAATTGTACAAAAACATGGAAACATCTGTGTCCCATTGTATAAAGCATGCTTACTTTGAAAAAAGAGACATCAAATATTAAAGTTGTAGTTTGGGATACAGTTTGTTTATTTTTCACAGAATAGGACAGTTATAAAATATTATGCATATTTTTCTGAGTCAGAGTCTTTTTCTCTTTCAATTACATCTGATTTTTACAGTAAATTTAAATCTGAAATTAATGATTCTGTAATTATATTTAGGGCTTATTTACCTTTAAATTGCCGGATTTCCTGCAATGCTAAAGATGCCATTCTTGCAAGACGTCGGTTTTGAGCAACGGGTCCAAATTTTGCCTGCACCTGTAGGTCTCAGGTTAAATAGTACCATACTTGGAAAATTGTATGAATTGTTTCAAGGGATGTATTAAAAATGAACATGTACCAGATCAATTTTTTTTCCTTCTCATTCCCTAACTGATAGAAAGGTGGGTCTTGAACTGTTCTCAGATGTTCTTAAATTCTTAAAACTCCTGCTGTGCTTCTCCTTGAAAATCGCCTTCTTCATAAGCCCTTCTGAAAATTTTCCAATTTTCTGAGCATCGAATAGATAAATTGATGTCTTAAAGCAAGATTAAACTCATCTTTACAATAGGATTTAGTTTATTCACTCTTATAATAGGATTTAAACTGTAATTAGTATGGAGTAGGAATTGGTGTAGAGAAGACTAATGTCTCTGTAATGATAAGTCATACAAATACCAGGGTAAGGGCTAGTCCTTGATCTTACTTCTCCAAAACATAGGTTTCTACCACTCTAGGTAAATGTCATACTTCAGTAAACTGTTGGTTTCAAAAGGACTTTTATGAAGGCTGAAATAGTGAGAAACATGAAAAAATCCCCCAGCTGAAGTCCCATTAAAGTTAATACCGAAAGAAGAGTACATTAAAATTAACAGAATCAGAGTTTGAACTTAAAGGTGGAGGAGTCCTGAGGACAAAAGCTCTGTTTAATTGTTACGTATTTTCTTTACATATAATGAGCTTGTTCAAGAAATGAAAGTGTGTGGAAAGTTTGAAAGGTTAATAATTGAGTTTCAGCATCTCAAAAGAAGTCAGTGACAGAGAACAGAATCTTAATCTCTAAAGCAATAAACCATTGTGTTACCCAGGAAGTCTCCGTGCCTTCTTGCTAATTGCTTTTAGCATCTCTGCCCATGCTAATGTAAAACTAAGCTGAACATAATCTTTTCCCTAAAAGTACTTTAAGTCATACAACTTAAAATAGCTTTTTATGTGCAGAGTTAACAAGCCTAGGGGTTTTTAGATGTGGGATTTCTCCTAAACACTCATCAGTGTAACATTTAAGCACCAAAACAACATTTTAATGAGTAGTCTCGGTGGAAATGTGTAAATAATTTTGGCCTTGCTTTTTTAGTGTGTTATTTTCTCTAAATGGTTTTACAAATAAATGCTTTGATTGCATTTGGTAACCTCAACTTTTCATAATGAATACTCTTTGTTAGGAAATAATACCATGTCTGAGCTTAGCATGTATTAAATTCATTAATAAAGACCAGGTTTTAACCCAGGATTTCGTTTTTAGGATTTCTTATACTCTGAAAGGAAGGCTCAAAACCCAAGTGAAAATGAGATTTACAAAGAAATGCTAAAATCTATGGCAAGTAGAGACAAGTCTAGTCCTTTTGAAGCTTTACATGTGGAAGTTGATCATTTTAGAACCAAGGCAAGAGACTTCAGTAACAGTTTAGCGATGCATGTGAAGTGTAATAAAGTAACTAGAATGGATAATTGTCTAATACTGGTAGTTTGCAGGTCAGTGTAATACCTGAAAAGATACAGGCCAAACTCAACCAATTTAGATTCAGATCAGTAGGTACCTCAGTCCTCGTTAGTCAATTCACTAGTAGTATGAGATACCCAGCCAGCTAACACAGATAACACTGATTTGTCATTACTGTGAATGGGAAAAATAAATATGGGTTTACATGCTGATAAGAAAGAAGTTAGGAAAGCAACAAGAATTTAAAGCCAGCGCCTTCTTCACTTGCATTTATTCCCTTTCTATTACTTACAGGACCAAGGTCTGCCCTAGAATAAGGAGTATCCTCTTCCTGTAAACCAACTTTATAAGTATACTTTACACTTTTTTAGATGTGTTTATATTCCTATATTTCCGGGAGTATAATAAAATTGCTCTCTAGTTGTCTTTCTGAGGGGAAAGCAACAATGTTTACAAGCTGTGGGACATATTCAGAGATATAATGGAGCCTATTCTTTACACCCATGATGTTGTTTGCAATTAAGAGGTCACCTTGGACATTCTCCTGCTTTCAGGTAGGCATCTGCAAGTAGTGATTAATACTGATATTTATTTCATAACTCTTATTATTGTTTTTTGGAGTCTGTCCATAAGCAAGAGGTTGCCAGCCATCATTTTAGGTACAGGCTTTTCCCCAGCTTGCCATGATCCTCCCTGTTATTGCAACATCAAGGTTTATATTACATCTGAAGATGAAGCAGAAATTTGACTTATGTAGAGTGTGACGGTTGGCTTCCTAAGTCATGCAAAAAATGTGTTCTGTTTTATCAATAGCAGCTGCATACAATGACAGCATATGACTTCATCCCTTCTGTAGTAAATAATAGATTACCATAACTTAAGAGTAGGTTCACTTGACAATTATGTTTTCACTTTGAAGGCAACATTTTTCCTTACTTAAGTAATTATTGTGTTAAGTCTCTGCCCCTGTTAACATTAGCTTCTAGTGTTTTTGATATATTTATATTTCAAACATTTTTGCCCAAAAAAAGTTTAAATGGCTTAGCTTCTGTCAGCTTTGGAGACCGTCCTTCCCCCTGTAGTATAAGACAGTAATTATGACAAATGGAAGTACTTAAATGTACTCTCTTTCAACAGACGGGCTTTCTACATTCATTGTCTTCACATTAGCAATTTACTTATCAGTAACATATTCAGGTTTATCTAACTGAACTTTGATCTATTCAATTCTAGGACTGGCTGCAAAATAAGTTTTGAATTTGCGGTGTGGGATTCGGAGATTCTTTTGTTAATAAAGAGCACTTTGTTTTCCAAAATAATGGTGAATAATCTTGGGGGCAGAGGCCTCAAACAGGTCATTCTAAAGATGAATGTGACTTTGATTTTTGTAGCAGTTGAATTTTGTCTGCACTGAATATTAAGAGTAGAAGTGAGACAACTTAATTCTGAGGGCTTGTCAGATTTAGGAGTGTATCTATACAGTCCAGTGGAGCGTAGCACAGAGATGCCTCTACTTTCTCATAAACGCACGATTTCTGGAATGTAATTTACCACCACCAGACTGTTTCAGGACCTTAGCTCTGCCTGGTTCTGTGTCATGTGGATGATTTAGATCAGGTCAGCCCTAGCATTGACAGGGCTATATCACATGTCAGAGATATACTTTTAATCCTTCTGCAATTGCTGTATCACTGAGCAAACCTTATGTAACATACAATTTTTACTGTCTTGCCACTTCTAAATTGAAATGCATCTGACACCTCTCTCTAGGTTGCCTGCAACTTTGATCAAAATTCCTTTGCACTGAGCAATCATATTTAAACACTGAACTGTAAGGCTATGGTTACTGCCTGATAGGATGATAGACTAAACTCTAATTTAAATTTAAAAAAAATATGTTAAAAGTGCCTGGTCTTCTATAAGAAACTTCAAGCATTAATAGTGATTAGTCATTCCACATAATTAGATTTCTGCTGCACTAGAGCAATAGTTTTTAGGCTACAGAGTATTTCCTTTTAAAAGCTTGATTTCCTTTGTATTCCGTGTGGTTGTCACTTCTACAGATTGTGGTATTGACATTTATATTACTTTTGATGGGGAAATACCCATCATCTGAAAGATATCCTAAAGATTAGCCAAGCATTTCATCCAGCAGTATCAGTAAGTCTTCATTTGCTTTATATCAGAGTGTATTGACAGTCTAATGCCCTCCTTGCTGTAAAAAAAAATAATTGGTAAGTATTGTGTGATATCAGCCCTGAGAGGCAGCAGGAAAAAAGGCAGGGTTAATAGAAACACTTCTTTGGCCACTGGATCATAAAAAAACCCCAACAGGTGCTGGGCTGGTTACCAGTTGATTAATCTGGTCAGCAGCTGATGCACTCCTATTTTAAGGTCACTCTGTGCTATTGACTTCTCAGCAAAATCCTCCTGGTATGGTGTTTCTCAGGAAAATTGATTAAAAAATTTTGTAGGTTAACAATTGACTGAACTGGATTATCGTTTACAGGAGTCTAAGGGCAATATGGCTGATCAGACCACATCTCAGTGTCTCAACTATTTAGACAGGATACTAGGATCTGGTCAACAATTCTTTGCATTTTTAGATTGTGAATGCGTTCTTTCTTATATTCTAGAAAGAAAAAGTATGCAACTCTATCAGATATAATTACTCTCACGTGGAAATTTCTTCCTTGCTACTTACTTTTTGTTGTATGTTAGGAGCTGCTTGTTTTCCCCAGAACGGTAAAGAAAATATATAGATCTGAAACACGGTGAAGCGTCTTGCATTACCCATGACCTCTGTGTCAGTTTGCTCTTCTGATCTGCAAATAAGGCAAAGTTGTGGAAATATTTTAATTTGTAGAGTAATTTAAGCAATTTTTGAATACTGCATATGATTACAGCAGAAACAAAAATATCAATAGGTTCTTAGGATACAATAATTGATTTTAACAGTCATCAGGAGCTATACATAGTGTTTTTGTGGAGACTTTATTAATATATCTGTTTTTATAGCAAAACAGTAGCTAATAGACCAGTCTGGATCGCTTTTGAAGGTATTTTTTGAGATATCTGTTTGACATTTTACTTTATAGGTTAAAAAGAAACTTCCCATAACGTTATTCATTGAAAATAGTGACTAAAACCTTTTCTTCTGTTGGCCAGTGAAATGATAATTCTTTAAACTTAAATGATGTATCCTTAGGGCATGTTATGGTCTGAAGCATTTTTTCTTCTTAAAACTCTAGTATATAGTTTGCCACACAGTCTAGAAATTGTTGGAGTGATTGATAATATCTTATCAGCTATTCTTTTTCAAGTACTGTATCAGAGACTCTGTAGGGGCATCTTCAGTCTTATATCAAATAGCTGCCACTATTAAGACAGTAGGCCAAAATCACATCTTCCTTTATTTCTCAAGCAACGTCTGAAATAGTGGTACTAGTTCTACGTCACGCCTCTAAAAGCTAATGCCAGAATAATTTTGAATGAGGTTACTCACTGCTGGGTATGAATAAATTACTACAACCGTTGCTCTATTTGAGCATTCTTCTGGGATAATGCAGGAGAGCTTTTATGGCTGTTTGGAATATTATCTGTGTAATGTGCCACATGCATAGCTTTATACTGAAGAACAGATTATTAAAGCAAACAAAATAAGAACAAAAGCATATAAATGTATGGCTTTTATTTTTAAAAAGCTACACAACATTTTACTATAATGTGAATTTCTTTTTTAGACTCTGTGTTCTGATACTTTAAGGTAACATGTTGACAAAACTAGGGGTTTGTGTCACGTTTTTTCAGCATCTCCCTTAGCCTTTCTCACTTTTCTAACTCATCGGTTCCACTGGACATCTCAAACCTAAACAACATGAAAGGGTTCAGTGAAAGAGGCCCATTCTTTTTACTGCAAACTGCTAGGAGCACTGAGGGCTTTTAATTTATTGAGGCAATAGTTATAGTTAAAACCTTTTATAATGTTGTACCTAATGAGCGAATTAGTAGTGAGTTGAGTGGCTTTGTTCCTCTAGTAACAGTCATTCCTATCACTTTCATTTCACGTGCGTCATTGACTTTCAAAAGGCTGCCTCTTTCAGGTAAGCAAGAAGGAAAAACCAGACAATTATTTATCTTCTTTAGCTTGCAGCCTTACATAATCTTGATCTTGTGAGATGTGTTTATCCACGTTCTATTCATACCTTAGTTACAAGAACCACAAAGTCCAAGTGAAAAAAGGGGAATCTGTTCTTTATCTGTAGCATGAGATACTTAATCCATTTTTTCTCCACCTTTACGGGCTAATCATGTCTTTTTCGTATCACAAAAAGCTTTCTGACTTTACATTTTTTACTCATCCTTCTAAAGTAGATACTTCAATTAAAATGCAGTTCTCTAACTTAACTTGTGTTTGTATTTTGAGGGGCTTATAGGGAATATTTGACTTGAAGGGTGTGTGGAAGAGTGAAGGGACAGGATTTCTAAATAACTTCTTTATATCATAGTCATCAAAAAGAGATTTTCCACGTCTTATGACTCTCTCTTTATCCTTTTATGACTCCCTACAGATGACAATCCTGTTAATGTGGTAGTTCTTTAAACTGTGTCATGTAGTCTCTCTGTATTTAGTCTTCCATTAAGCCCACTTCCTTGCATGCTTGCCACTGAAATACCATTTACACCTTTTTCTTAGGCTTTTTTTAGTACAGCTCTTCATGATTTGTTTCCCTAGATCCTTTTTTGCCAAGAAGCTAAAACAGGTAAACTAATTCAAACAATAGTACTGATCGATGCTACTCTTCTCTTTGCAGAGAGACTCACACGTGGTATATTTGCCTCTTGCCAAATCAGTTTCAAACCTATTTCTGGGTACTCCTCTTTGAGAGAATCAACAAATCTGCTTCTTTTAGCTTTGCCACCATCTGAAGGAAAATCCTGTCTGTGCTAGTACTGTGAAGCAGTATGTTGTAACACATGAGGATTAGTGAGTGCCAGGAGAGCGAGAGGTAGAGCAGGAGGCATGAAAGACTAACCTGCCCCTCTGGAGGGGAAAACTGTGGTATTCTTTGCGAGGTCAGCTGGACACCATCTGATAGAAGATGCCTTCTATACCTGCATAGTAGGGCCCTCTGAGACTCAGGCGATGGCTGGAGGTTTTGGCGGGTGTTGTCAGTGGGCTTGGTCTCACTCAACCTTCATTGTTCTGAGCAGGCATCAGATCAGGCTTTGCCAACATCACACGTCACACTCCAAATATGCTGCTAATTACCAGTCATAGCTCAGCGGCACTGTAGTTCAGTATTCACAAGTCCATCACAACGACTGCCTCTCCTACACTCCATTTCATGCTTATCTTCACCTGAAATATCCAAGACGTGAGCATCACAGTCCAGTGCTCTGTCACCACGTGCATCCCCATTTGGATGGCTATAACATAGTCATGAAGGGTACTGTTCCACTTGTAGGATACTGTAGGGGGCCAAATCAGTCAGTGCCGTAAAGCTACACAAGAAAAGGCAAACTCTTCTTTTTGGGGACTAGCTCATATTCGATACCTATTACTAGGAGTTATAAAGCCTGATGCAGGGGTTTGGTTTATGCTCAGGAAATTCTCTGATTGTGTCTAGCTTGACAGTAGAGCTTGCCTAGGCAGTCATTAGCCTGCATGAGAAAATAGGCTTTGACCTTTGTGTGTCATCTTTTCTCTTTGTTATTACCACTGCCACTAGAGGAAGTTGTATTTATAAGGCAGAATAAATACACAACTCGATCATTTTACAGAACCAGTTGAAAATACTTTGACTAGACGATGTTTCATCATAAACAGTTGTGATTCAAACTTTTTGCAGGAACATATCAGTTCTGACTCCATTTTGATTAAAAAGAGCTGAGTCAAAGCCATACAAAAATGCCTTGCACCTGAATAACCAGTTTATCTGGATTCAGTAGTGACTTGCTATGTGACAAGGTAGCAAATAGAAAATGGTCTGTCTCCTCTCCAATTCTGTTATCCAAAATCCGATAATTTTTTGTGTTGATTAAAAGATTCCATTGTTTTTGCTATAATTTCAGCTGCAGCAGTATTTTATACTTTGACTATAATCTACAAGTGTGAACAGTGATCTGCAGTGAAATTGTAATTTTGTTCAGCTTTTGTCAGAAGTCCATCCCTACTTTGCTGAAAGATTTGTGAAAAGAATGCAGCAAATTTTCACTCTCTTTTTTTCAGCTAGATGTATGTCTGCACATACATAACAGTTGTTCACCTACTTGGAGATCTCAGTTATAATTTTGTGGCAGTTTATCACTTCTTATATTCTGGCTACAGGCTTCTACTTCAGAGATAATTTTGTGCTCAATGCGCTAGGTCTTGAGTCTTTTTGCTTCTGGCAGTGCATATGCTTATCTCATCTTCCTAATTCCAGCATTCTTGCGAGGCCTGTGTGACATCTCCACTGTTTTCTGGCCATCTCAACAGAAGCTATGCCGCTATTGGTTTCTGTCAGTATATAATTGCTTTTGGATTCTTCCCAGTTCTGCTGTTAAAATGGGCTTGTAACTACCTTTGCTGATGCTTCCAAGTGAGTTGAGAATCATGTTAACTTGTCAGATTTTCATGCTCAAAGTCTGCCTTAGCTTAAAATTCAGCTGTGCACACCAGTGGCTTGTCTAAACTGCATCTGTATAGTTTTGGTAATAAGATCAGAGTGCCGCAGAGTTCTGGTGTGTGGCTCTCAGTAATCTCAGTGATCATGAGTCACTAGTGATGTCTTTTTCTTTCAGCATAATGCTTAAGTCTTTAACATATGTAAACACCATTGCAATTTTTTTTTTTTTTTTTTTTTTTTTTTGGTAATCTGAAAGGCCCTGGGAGTTTACAAATTCTGATAGACTCTTCATTAATTAGTACCGGTAGGTCTGTACCTATGCTAGGTTGATTTTGTATTTTGTTTGCTGACCTCTGTGAAGGTGTTGCAAGTATTCTATCACAGCTTCCCTTTTTTTAGTTGAGATTAATTTCCTTGCCTCTTAATGGCAGGAACGAGATCATTCACCTCCAGGGAGGTGGTGGAATCACCGTCCCTGGAGGTATTTAAAAGATGGGTAGACGGGGTGCTGAGGGACATGGTTTAGGGGTGGTTTTGGCATAGGTTTGTGGTTGGGCTTGTTGATCTTGAAGGTCTCTTCCAACCCAAGTGATTCTATAATCATTGTGTTCCTAAGGGAAAGGCTGTGGATGTTGTCTATTTGGACTTCAGTAAGGCCTTTGACACAGTCTCCCACAGCATTCTGCTAGAGAAGCTGGCAGCCCGTGGCATTGACAGGTGGACTCTTCACTGGGTTAAAAACTGGATGATTGGCCGAGCCCAGAGAGTTGTGGTGAATGGTGCTAAATCCAGTTGGCGTCAGGTCTCAAGTGGCGTTCCTCAGGGCTCAGTTTTGGGGCCAGTCTTGTTTAATATCTTTATTGATGATCTGGATGAGGGGATTGAGTGCACCCTCAGTAAGTTTGCAGATGACACCAAATTAGGTGGGAGCGTTGATCTGCCTGAGGGTAGGAAGGCTCTGCAGAGGGATCTGGCAGGACAGGCTGGGACAGCCTGGGACAGGCTGATCGATGGGCTGAGACCAATGAGATGAGGTTTAACAAGGCCAAGTGCTGGGTCCTGCACTTTGGTCACAACAACCCCAGGCAGCGCTTCAGGCTTGGGGAGGAGTGGCTGGAAAGCTGCCCAGCAGAAAAGGATCTGGGGGTCCTGGTGGACAGTTGGCTGAACATGAGCCAGCAGTGTTCCCAGGTGGCCAAGAAGGCCAATGGCATCTTGGCCTGTATCAAGAATGGTGTGGACAGCAGGAGCAGGGAAGTGATTGTGCCCCTGTACTCAGCACTGGTGAGGCCGCAGCTTGAGTACTGTGTTCAGTTTTGGGCACCTCAGTATCAGAGAGACATTGAGGTGCTGGAGCGTGTCGAGAGAAGGTCAACGAAGCTGGTGAGGGGTCTGGAGAACAGGTCTTATGAGGAGTGGCTGAGAGAGTTGGGATTGTTTAGCCTGGAGAAGAGAAGGTTGAGGGGAGACCTTATCACTCTCTACAACTACCTGAAAGGAGGGTGTAGCGAGGTGGGGGTGAGTCTCTTCTCCCAAGTAACAAGCGACAGGACAAGAGAAAATGGCCTCAAGTTGTGCCAGAGGAGGTTTAGATTGGATATTAGGAAAAATTTCTTTACTGAAAGGGTTATCAGGTGCTGAAACAGGCTGCCCAGGGAGGTGGTGGAATCGCCATTCAGGTATTTAAAAGACGGGTAGACGTGGTGCTGAGGGACATGGTTTAGGGGTGGTATTGGCATAGGTTTATGGTTGGACTCGATGATCTTGAAGGTCTCTTCCAACCCAAGTGATTCTATGATTCTATGAGTCTATGATTCCTATACCAGAAAGTGAAAGGTATCTCTGAAAATCCTATTAGGATGTGTCTTACTGTCAGAGACAAGTAGCCACACTAATTGACACTAATGTCACTAAATTAGTAGTCCCAGATAACAGCAACATTAGTGTTATTCTTCCCTGTAGATTTCTAGTAACCTTATCTGTCTGCCAAAATGAGATAAAGAATGATTTCCTCATCCACTAGTATTTGACATTACTTGTCTATGACATTGGAAAATATTATTTTTACCATATCTGTAAATGTTCTTCAGTTGCGGACATGCGATAGTCATATCTCTTTAGTACGTTTGTTTACACTATTTGGGCTTTGCCTTGCTCCACTGGATGATGAGCCATTTTAGAGGTTTGTTACTCTAGAGAGGAAGCATTTTTTCATATGCTGAACTACACCTATTATATTCATTAACTGCTCCTATTATATAATATTCTGTATGTTCATTTACTTAGGAAATAGTACTGAAGGCAGATGATGTTGTGAGTCAGTCAGTTTATTCAGTCTGAAATACACTGTACCTGGGGATTGAGTCCTTCAGAAACATCTTGGTAATTTTTAGCTATTTTGCTGTAGCCATGTCAGACTGTATTGTTCTCATGGATAGGTTTTTGTTTTGCTTGCATATATAGTACAGTAATCATTTCTATCAGATTTAATCTAGTTAGTTTCCTACATTTCCTTTATTTTTTTTCTGGAAACAGTGACTGTTGTAGTTTTTTTAACAAATTCCATATTCTTATGTTCTTCTGCTTGTGATTAACGTTGCTCCTATGGCCTTCCTAAATTTGATTTGCAGTTACTATACATAGATATGTCACCATGCTAGAAAGCCCTCTTTTGGGGAGATCTCCACCGCAGTACTGTGAATGGAATGCAGATAATATGGGGTCCTGATATGGCTCCAGGAAATGGAAGGGAAATTACTTTTTAGAACTTTACTGAGGATGATTTTGAACCTTGTTTGTGTTTAAATGTTGACCATGAAATCAGCATAAATATATTTCTGTTTAAATATAAAATACTTTTATCTAAAATTGATGATCTTCTGAATTTCTACCTCCCCTCACACCATAGTAATTCAAAAATGTTATTTCTTTCCAGTTTTTAGGTGAAATCACTAGAGGTAAATTGCTGTTCATTATCAAAATATAGATAGGCGCTACCAGGATATTCTGGGTTAACAGAAAATGACTGCAACTTCTGACTGTAACTGACTTTTTAGTTATTAGCTTTAAACTTGAACTTTTGGATTATGTACTGGTAGATTGTGAATTAAGCATGTTTTAAGTGGTTTAAATAGAATAACCAAAGAACAATGTGAAGGGACATTTTGGTACCTAAACCAAGAAAACACCTTGTAGTTCGAATATTTCATTATTGGTCATAGTGTATTGAAAACAGAAAAAATGCTATTGTGAATACAAAAAAACCCCTCTGGATGCTGACAATTTCTATATGGCATCATTAAATTAATGCCAGGTACAAGGATTTTATCTGTCTGGAATGTCAGTGGAGTTCATATACATATATATACTTTATGTAGGAACCAATGATACTTATTTTGGGCTTCAGCTTAGTAAACCTTTCTCTGAATAACACTTAAGCGTATGCTGTCTTCAAGAGGAAAATGAGGACAGCATATGCTGTCTTGAAGAGGACAACACTTTAACAGCTGTTTCAGTGGTTTATTGATCCAAGCATAGTTTTTGGGAAAATCAGTTTTCAAAAGGCTTGCATGTGTGAGACAAGAAGTGGTTAAACTGGTTATAGAAAACAAAGAAAGAACCACAGAATTTCTCCCCAGGCTCAAATGCTTTTCAGCTTTTGCAAAGATAGTGAGGAGAGTATTTTTACCTCTGTTTCCAGTGCAAGAATGGAAGGGTTTATATCTATGTAGCTTGGCAGCTCTGTTAACAGCCTTGCTATGCAGAAGGTGTTTGTTTATTTTGCTGATGTTGAGTTCCATTCTTTTATATTTGGTGGTTTGGTGTTTTTTTTTTTCTTTCCTAGGGTGATAGGGTTGACGTTGATGTTGAGTTCCATTCTTTTATATTTGGTGGGGTTTTTTTCTTTCCTAGGGTGAAAAGGTTGAAGCAACAGGATGAGAGATCTCAAGCATGCTGCTAAATGTTGTGGTCTGACAAAACTACATGGCTTCCTTTATCAAGACAGCTGTGTTTTTACATAAATAATCTTAATTTGGCCCACAGAAAGATTACGCCTGATACTGAAATGTACTACCTTGAAAGGTCACCTTGACTTCCCCAAGGAGTTTACTTCAAGGCATTCAGGATATCAGACCAGAAAGCCTCACAGTCTGAGGTACGTTATTGTTTACTACTTAAGAAAATAATACTGTAATGAAAAGGACACCTTCCAAAATAGCAAAGAATGTTATTGCTACTTACAAAATCACTTTGAAATAAAGATTGCTGAATGGGCTGCTTCATTTTCTATGGAGCACAAGGAACAGCTAGACTGTGTTAAATCAGGCTCCTGTTAAATAGATTTTTATCTCTGTTAACTGGTCTCCCATAGATGTCATTAGGATTGTTCATAGAAGCAAGACAAGACTGGGACAATGAGCAGTTATATATGCAACTCTGCAATTTGCAGCAATTAGAGAAAGTGGTCTTTTATTTTAATAATGATTGATGATAGATAATTTGACCAATGCTCAGAAAAACTCATTATAAAGAATGTCAAAGATGAGCTCAAAGATGCCGCCCTGTCTATTAAAAATCAGTTACATAAAAATCATTATTATATACTTTCATATCAAGGTGTATGTTCATCACATAATATAAAAAGGGGAGATTTAAGAGATAAATTAATCTATTGCTACCTATGGAAATATTATGTGATTTTCTTGGTACTACTATGCTCATCAATATGTATAAATGACCTTTTCTGTCGTGAAAACTTTGAAGATGTTTTCATATGTCTAAACCCTGAAAAATTAGTTAAATATGTTCCTGTCTCCTGTAACTACAGACTTCTATACTTTATCAATTGGCTAAGTAAGATGCACATGAATCATATGCTTTAGTGTTATAACTCATAGCTGATCCTGAGATCAGTAATATCGAGACCCAGGCCTTTATCTGATTTGAAATCTGTCTGAGGCTGAGGCTATAGCTTCACAATGGAAAGTATCAAAACATAAAGTAAGACGTGTTTTTAGTTTACTGACCTTATGCAGAAGGGAGATGCTCACAGTAACCCATTCAATCTTTTCCATTTGCAAGTTCCAATTGAATATGCGTGCAGTGAATTAAACAAACAGCAGCCATGTCCCACTTTTGTTATTTCCAGTTGTCCCACTTTTGTTCTTTCCAGGTGTTTGGTTGCTTTTTTTTTGCCTTTTTTTTTTAACACTGACCAAATGTTAGCACACAAAGAAAAGAGCAATCTATATAAATAGTAATTGCACACTAAAGCAGTAGTTCTGAAATCTTCTGGTCTCTTTTTTCTCCTCAATGTGTGCACCATCTGTAAGAAACAACCCATCTTTTTACATTCAAATGCGTACTTATTATTTGGATCAAATTGCTAATCCACTTGATGAAAGAGTCTTTTTTCCAGCCTTGTTTCACATTTCCTTAAATACAGTGTTTGTGTGGGAAGAAGCAGAAGGGAAGCTGTTTTGCGAGGTAACTTCTAAACTTTTCATTATCTTATCCGTTTTTTGTGTACAACTAAACGTACTAAAAAGCGTCCTGAAAGAAGTTTATGAAGTCATGGTTAATATCCCAGGTACAAAATGCTGAAATTAAGATGTGCACAGCAACTACTATGGTATCAGGTAATATTTCCAAAATTTTAAGCAAAGACAGATATACTAGGGTAGACGTAGGGTTTTGCAGAAAGCTCTTTAGCACTGATTTGTTTTGTGCCCCATCACTTATGCCACCTGATGTAGGTGCAGCCTTCCTGTGTGGGTAAATTTTTGTTTGCCTGTATCCTCACACACATACAGGGGTTTGTCCGTGTCTCTGGTTTACAGAGCTTTCCAGTCTGCAGTCAGCAACCCCTGAAAGAAAGCCTTGCTGATCTTGGCTGTGGATCTGCCTAGGCTGATTAAATTTATTAAATTAATTAAATTAAATTAATTAAAGGTTATGTATTATGCTTAAAAGCAGAAGTAATTTGGCATATCCAGTATTATATGTTTTATTATTGTTTCTTATCAGTAAATATTCAACAGCACAGTGCAGGGATCTCTTTCTGTAGCACCCAGAGACTGACTGAAATGAAATCTAGAACATTTGCAGACATGCAGAGAAGGGCTCTCCAATGACAGGATACCTTATTGTAATGAATGTTTATTTCTGAAAAAGAGGGAGGAATTTGTGTCTAAACTGAAGCTTGTGATGAAACCTACATCATTTAATAGAAATTATTAATATCCTTTTGACTGTACATCTATTTTATTCTTCACATGAATATCCATACTGGAATGTGCACAATGAACAATCCATCTTTTTTACTCTTCAAAATAGTGTCCCAAAATTGTTAGGAGTATGATCATTGTTGGAATATTTGTCAGAAAGTGTCACATCAATTTTCAAAAACTCACGGCTAGGTAAAATGGAAAAAGTGTTCTCCTGAATATTCAAAGGTACACCTGTGCGCCAAGCTTAATTTTTCAGTCACAGGGCTTTTATTCTTGAAACCAAAATAATTACTCTATGTGTAACTAGCTGCTTGTCTATGAGAAGAGAAAAAAAAGGAAGTTTTGTTCTCAAACTTTCAAGTATTTCTATTTGTCCTACAAGGAGAAATCACGTGTGGCTTATCTCAGCTCAAGAGCTGAAATTTTCAGAGTTATAAATGATTGACAGAATTAATTTAAAATGGGAATATTTAATCTCTCTTAGTTATATCTGTCAGTAGTACTTCAGCTAAAGCTACAATCAATGGTTCAGCAAAATGTTTACCTGTTACACCCTCTACCACACTATCTAAGTATTGTATGATACCTACATTATTCCCTAAGTATTGTGTAATTTCTAGATTGTGTTGAATGGTTGCTTTTAAAATTAGCATGAAATTCATCAATGTAGAATAATGACATAATTTTTTTTCAAATATATTTACTATATTATTCATTCTCCCTGATGAATATTTTAAACAGTTAGGATAGACAGGAACTACTTAAAAGAAATGAGCAGATGGAGGCCGGGAAAGAGAACAGTGAGGAAAAGATTATTTTTATGTTCATATACAAACTAAATTAATTTTTAAATATAATTTGGGTGTTTATTTTTAGATGATTTAAAAATAATTTTACCAGGAAAGATACGGAACTGTGAATGAGGAGACAGTAGCTATTTAAATCACTCAAGAGGCTTTGGCTTTTTGTTGTTATATATATTTGATTGTATGGTGTTTCTATGACAGACAAACAAGATGTAATTCCAAAACACTTATTTTTGCTGTGAGTTGCTGGTGACGTAGAATAATTAATTAAATTGGAAATGTTTTAGACAGAGTGTCACTTAAATCACAAAATTATCATGTAAAATATCTTCACTAAAGAGACAGAAATAGAGATCCACTGTAACTCTTCAACATTCTGGACTAAAACTCATGTAAAATTAAATCTTCATTATAGTGAATACTAAAAGACAGTTAGGTGATGTGAAGACTATTTTTCAATCTCCTAATGTTACATGTACTTCCATTAGAATATAATGGAATATAAATTGTTCATAAGCAACCATCAGATTGTCTTGTCAATGGAAACAGAAGTGATTCTCACTTAAACAAGAAAATTATAAGTAATGATGACCGCTGTTCTTTCAGGAAATTGCTAATTTTTTTAACCTTACACCATACAGCATCAAGCAGCACCAAGTCCCATCATAGCAAGCAGAAAATATAACAATAGCCCAAAAATTTTGCGTTCTTCCTCAGGAAGACTGGACTATGAAACCATAGGCCATTTGAAGTCTTATGTAGCCCTCCCTTCCTAGAATTAGCCCCTGCAAGACTTAACATTGATCTTCCTCAGCTCATCAATGACCAACTGATCTGTAAACTAAAACTTCCACCTTACATTAAGTATGATGATACCAACTGTCAGCCTGATTAGGCTGTAAATTTTGGCACTTGCCTTCATATTCATATTTGAGACAGAACCAACACGCAGCAGTTTTCCGAAGCATTTTCACTGATAAGCAGAAGGCTTCTTAATGTTCTGTTTCTTTAAAGCACATCTACCACACATTCATTAAAATGTTGACAGCAAGTGACCGATGAAGTTTCAATTTAGATTTCATGGGAAAACCTCTGCTTCTCCAGACGTGACTGAATGTTACAATACTAGAAATTAAGAACTCAGCTCAATGCTGAGCTTCTAAGAGGTAGCTAGTATACCTTTTAATTTAGGTACTTGCAGCAGAGATATTTGAAGTGCTCCTAACATTCCACTATCATATTAGATTTAGATAAAAATATCTTAGATGTCATCCTTATCATTGTCATTTGATGGAATACCTTTGAACAAATTGCTTTTTTTCCTACCACTGCATTGAGAAAATTTTTTCATCCTGACTGCCAGAATCTGATCCAGTCAGTATCACAAATTTTTTCACATATAAACTGGTAACCCTGCCAGCTGGTTTCCATTATCTGCTCTCTAAGATTTCTTCTAAATAATAATGAAGAGAGCTAGTGATGGTATGCAATCAGATCTAACACCTTTCTTCAAGTTAGTTATTGCTAGGTGTGAGTCCACAGTACAAAAGTGCTGTCATAGTTAATGCAAGTCAAACATGGCAAAACCAAAAGCATATGAGCTCTGCATTGCCATACTGCTGGACAGCGTTAAAATCTTTTACCTACTGTTTGCAAATAGTCATAAAGGCAGAGTTGCATTCATGCACCGTTTAGATATTTCTTTGGCAAATATCTGTATTTATGCAATAGAAAAGGAAGTTGGAATATGAATAGGTGAATTAATTTCTTATTATTTACCTCTCTAGTACTGGACAGCTTGAAATATTTCAGATATTTATCTGGGATTTAGAAGGAGATAAACAATAATTCACATAAAATGAATAGTTACTGCTTGTCAGCACCTCAGGGCAGATATTTGTTAATATGTCACTTTAACAATACATGTAAATGTATCTTTTAAAACTGGAATACCTTCTGAGTGCTTCACGCAATAATAGAACCGAATGTCAGATATAACTACTTACCTCCTCAGTAATCATGATATGATTTAATTTTTGCCAATTGCCAAGGAATTTATTGACACTAATCCATGATTGTTCTGTTTTTGTTAAGGGCTGCCAGACCTGTTGGGAATATTTTAGCAGCATGGAAAGGCATAAATAATTGTGGTATGGCTAAATAGAGGCTATTTATTTCCCAGTACTTTCATTTCAGTTCTTACCTGTTCAACGAGTTGATTCAAGGTATTTTTTTAAATTAAGGAAAAAAACTGCTCTAAAGGCCAATTTTGTATTCTGCTCTGGCTTGCATTATACTGATGAGTCTCTGCTGCTAGTTGTGCCTGGGAATTTATTTTTCAGCAATTAAAAGGCACATGCCAAGAGATAAGATTGTGGTACAGCATAGTCAATTTTAATCTTTAATGTTCTGAAAACATTTTTCAGATTGAAAAATTTATCTTAAAATCGATGTTGTCACTAAGCCACAGAATGCAGAAGGGTAAATCAATAGTCTGAAAATACAGAAGAAATCATGCACAGGCACAAAGTAATCATAGCCTTCCTAGAAGACACCAGGTTGGGTCTAGTTAGCTTAAATGACATGCTAGGCAGAATTGTTTCCAGTGATGCTGAAGTACACCTCCTTGTCCTGACCATAGAGAAAATTAAGTGCTTCCTTTAGAAAGACTGCTTCATTATACACCCAAAATATAGATATCCATACTGGAAGAGAATGGACAGCCACTTGTTTCTTGGTCTACACAAACCTAGAGACCAGCCACTTAGAGGCAAAACAGATTATGTACGATCTCAGTAACACTCACAAAGGCTGAAACGAAAGCAGAACCCCTCACAAAGACGCGTAAAGGAGGCAGACAGTGTGAATGGCAAAGAAGTTAGCAGAGTCAGAAGTGGAAAAGTCAGTCAAGCTTTAAAACACAATTTCAGCAGGATCTCCTTACAGTGCTCAGACTTCCAACCACCTTGACAGAGATCTGGCTAAACTGGATGCTCGTTCAGGACTATCTCATTTGTAATATGCGATACAGAGTCTGGGAACTTAAAAAACAAAACTGACAATATACACTATCAAATAAATACATGAATAAACAGATTAAGTACCTATACCAAGGGGACCCGTTTCCATCCATGTAGACCAAAAGGAGGAAATCTAGAGTGCAAAAAGAAATGTTTTCTAATTCCTAATTATTTCAATATGTAACTAGATGTGCTATCAAGACCAGATGCCCTTTTCAACAACATAAAATTTACAGTCTCAGTAAAGGAATCTCCAGATAAGAATTGTCAGCATGTGATTTATAGGATCATATGAAATGGTCTAATAATCTCTTCTGTCCTTAATCTAGGAATGTCGTAAATTTCATTAGCCATAATATCTCCCATTTTGTTTGTCTCCTGGTTTGTCTCTTTATCCCTTTTGATCTTAGTATTTCATGAACTTATATTAACATTATTTATATTTATTATTGTTATTTTAGTGGTATCCAGTGAATGCACACATAGGCACAAATTAATTGCATAGGCAATAGGCACAAATTAAAACACAAGAAATCTCATTGACACACAAGAAAAAACTTTTTCACAGTGAGAGTGATCAGACGCTGAAAGAGATTGCCCAGAGAGGCCATGGAGTCTCCATCTTCGGAGATATTCAAAACACATCAGGACATGCGTCTGAGCAACCTGCTCTAGTTGTCCTTACTTTGAGTAGGGGGGTTGTACTACAGGATCTCTACAGGTGCCTTCCAATCTCAGCTAATCTGTGAACCATTCTGTGACTATGTTTAGTTGATATTAGTATTAATATCATGGGGGAGTTGTATTTCCATTTAGAGATCTGATTGGAATAAAATGCAAGCAAGGCGGAAACTCGAGATAATGCAATTTCATGTTAGAGTCCAGAAACATCCCGTATTGCACTACTCACAGTAGGTCATTCTGAATTTGAATGCATTACAGATTTATACATTAACCCAGCTTATTTTGTACCTGGATGAGAAACCTCTCCCTTGTATTGGTGCAGCAAGAAAGCAAAATCAAATTTGAAATGTAACTGGGGATGGCTACAGGATGAAAGTGCAGTACGTACTTTCACCAAAAAATACTGTAGAACAAAGCGGGCAGGAAGCACGTGGTCTAGAGCAAGCATGGTCTTGGCATAGCGGGTGTCTGGATAATATGAACGAGTGATTTTTCTCAAGCTAGATTTCCAGACTGATTAGTCTTATTTCCAGCATTTGTACCTGAGGTCAATGTTTCTACTGTTTCAAGAATGCTCAGTTTTGGGTAGGATGGGAGAGTGCATACGCAATCTTGATGGCCCGCCAGTCGGAAGTCGCTGCGGTGTCTGAGAGCCTGGCAGTTCCTGTCGTGCTCTTCCACCACAGCTCTTGGCTGTCAGTTCGGGGCTGTCGAAGAGTCAAACGTTTCCTGCTTGGCGGCCGGATGGAAAGGAAGTCCCATCTGCTTCCTGGTGCTGGAGGTGTCACGGGGAGCAGGGCGGCCAGTAAAAGCAATTGTACAAAGTGAGACAGGATTTGGTGACCTCTCAGAGCGAAGTTTTTTGTCATCCCGCTGGAAAGCAATCGCTGTTCCTGTGTATAATTAATTGTATGACTAAAGCCATATCCACAGCCCAAAAACAAAGAGGATTAGAGGGTTTAAAGGTTTAGAGATTCTTGTTTCCGCTTTCTTTCTTAAATGTATCTTATGATACGTTTCTGGACTTAGATCAGTCAGGGTTGCATCGCTTACATATCACCTCAGAAAAAAAGGCTTTTTACTGATTGTTTAAGATAATTTAATGCTTATGAAAAGTGCCAGACAAGTTGATAGCCTTAAAGCCTTCCTCTTCTGGAATGATTCTCCTCTGAATTATATACACTGCCGCAGACACTGCTTGCAACGCGTTTCCTGCATCTTAAATCTGTCTCTTTTTCTTTATTTTCTGACGGTCTTGGACCCTGCTACCAGTTGGTGTAAATCATCATAATATTGTAAAATTAATTTATACTGTGCTGGCTTGCAGGATGTAAGGCTTTTGCCCAGAAAGTCTAGGAATGTAGAACGTCTCTCTGTATAGGGGATAGAAACAGTAGATATTTTTAAACTAACTTGGAGGTGGTGCATTCAACAAAGCCATTCCTACTATTTAAATAATTCCTCGGACATTTTATCTGTCAAGAAAAACTGTCAGAAGACAGCTTTTCAGTTAGTCCAGGTAGCTTAGCAGAGAGCCATATCAAGTCAGATCCACATGACCACATCCATACGGACATTGTACTGGCCTGCATCCTGCGTTGGAAGAACATCCTGCTGTTATCAGTGTGCAGTGATGCCCTCTCTGACTGTGGGACTGAAAGCACTAAGGTGCTTTCATTTTCTTATGAGTTTGACAGCCTTGGAACCACTATCTGTGTCAATGACATGAAAAGATCTATTTTTTCTATAAACAATTTCCAAGTGAAGTTACTTATCACTAATGGAGGCAGATCTGACAATAAAATAATAAAAAAAGCCCCACTGCGTTGACAGCAAGAGCTTTTAATGCAAATTTTCTTAATGAGGTGAGGTTACAAACTATGGATTGATCTGTAGTGCAAATGATAAATGTATCTGCCTTTCCACTGTTTATTTTTTGTTTTCTGAGTTAGCCTCAATTTTATGGACTTTGCTGATACTCCACTACAGAATTTATGAGAAACTGGTAGTAATGTCAATAACTGGATATCTGAAAAACATAAACATGGAGATTTTATTGGATTGCATCTTATGAAGGAGCAGAAGAAGCAGATTGATTTTGAGCAATCCTCAGGTAGGTCATCTGCTTCCGTACTCTGCATTTCCTGTTAACTTCAGTTCATTCCTTTTAAATGCTAGGGTTTTTGGGTTTGATTTTTTTTTTTTTCAAGTAGCCTTATAACTCCTTCTTGTATTTGAAGATAATTTTTCACCATTGTCTTTGGCTGCACTTTTATTCTTCTCAACAGTATAGTCAATAAAGCATACAGTATATGCTACCAATGGCAAGTTATCTTACAGCTATGTTAAGGAGTTCTTTTTTCCTTTTCCCAGAAAAAAAAGAAACAGCTGAGTTGGTACTATGAGTAGCTTTTAAATTAGAAATTTTAGGGGGTTAGTGTTTTTACTCTTTCATAAAAAACAGATCACAGACAAAATCATTGCTCTCAGTCTCTTAAAATCTAGATCATGTAAACGCTTTCATGGCTGTTACTTTTCCATAACAAGCAGATTATCTTAAGATACTGTTTATTTCATCTGGTGCCATTGTAGCTGATGCCATTTCCACTCACCCCCTGGACACTATCCTGTTTTGCAAATGGTACTCATATGGTCATCCACTTTGGTAGCCAGCACTGATGTCAGGCATGGTGTCTGTCTTTCATTTATGCTGACCATAGTTTTGCAGATACAGCAAGGAGTGAAGAGCGTGTTCACAAGATTGTTTAACTAGTTCATTGTTACTCATTGCTTTTATATTTTCTTCAAATGTTGTTTAGTTTCAATTTGAAAATATTGAAAAGCAAGATTATTTACTTTTCCTTGTCCTCCAGTTGTCTTATGTGATACGTATTTGGAAAAAATAAACCCCAATTTAATAAAAAAACCCAAAGCAGTTCGTTGAACTAGGCTATTAGTACTTTTACTTGCATGTAATTTTTCTTTTTAACATCTGATTCTTTGACCTCTCCAGAAGGGGACACAGCAAGATATGGTAGGATAATTGTCTGGCCCAACATTCATGTCTGAGTCCATCACATAGAAAAAAATGAAGGTATGAGGCATGCAAACTTCGGCTCCCATTAAGTAGTTTTTTGAAACTGAAATAAGTCTGGTTTCCATTTGAAATTTTTCAGTATTTGAAATTCTGCCATAAGTTTCATCAGAATTGCCTGTAGAAGATAAAATACAGTTTTACTGGCTCTATTCAAGACACAATAATCTGGTTCCAGCAGAAAATATTTTGTTTCAGTATGCCTGATCCTTTTTCTCTAGTGTTTCAGCTCTCAACATAGCAGCAGTTCATCTGCTAGAATACTGGCAGTAGTAACAAGAGAGAGTTTGGGAGAGGACAAGGTCGGAGAGAAAGTTATGTGACCCAGATGTTTTGCACTGTATTATTTAACAATACAAGACATAAGCAGTGGGGAAGAAATATGGATTCTAGCTGCAATGCACTGTATTTCTGCAAATATTGTGAGCAGGACGACTTGGTAGAAAAGGAAACCCAGAAACGTCTACCAATAGGGCATAGGTGATGATGTGCAATATTCTAAAGTGATGAAACACCATATATTTGCTATACTTTAGGGAGGACTTGGAGTGAGAGACATGGTCCAATATCACTCAATTCTTCAGTTTGCAAAAGGGTATGATATCCTTCAAGGACATGTCCTAGGCCTCCATGAGATATTCAGGAGGTCAGGGATGTTAATAAGAGAAAAAAGGCATCTACATTCTTCTGGAATTCTAGCAACTGCTTTAGTAACAACCTTTAATAATATCAAAGTACGTGGTGGTGTCATACTTTTTTTGGTATCGGTGTTGAGAAAGATTGAAATGATACTGCCCATCATTTGATAAGGACATCATCGAACATGTCCAATAGCAGTTTCTGAGGCTGTGTGTTGGAACATATAATCATGGACAAATTGCTTATCAGGTCACACTCAGTTAGTCTCCAAAAACTGATCTTGCTGAGGTCAAGATCAGAAAAGAGAAGCAATAAGAAAGATAGGATTTGAAGGTGTCTCTGAGAATGAAAGGGATGATTGACACAGGGCTGACTGATAGATAGCTTTGTCTTCACAGCTGGTGCTGTTTTGAACACTTGAACCAGTTTTGGCACTCTGATGCGTAACTGAGGACCAAACAGCCATGGAGATTTTAAACTGGAGGCACACTGATCCTTTTTACTGAGGTATGGGGTATTTCTTGGTGAGGTCACTGACTGAACTTGAATCCATTTGAATTGTGCTGCCTTAGACTCCTTGATCTGAAATGGCTTATAAAACACCGAAGAGTTTCTGTTTTTTAAACCTGAAGTTCTCAGGTTTAAAAGAAATTTATATTATTCACAGTACTTTCTCTTTTACAGTGATTGAAATAAAGTAATTTACAATGATTCTGAGTGTTTGGACACTTGTTTACAAAGAAATATTTCCTGTAGTTCCTGAGAGAGAGAAATTTCTCTTAGAAGTTAGCTGGAACCTATTCATATTTTCTTATCAACATTTGCTTCAGCCGGTAAGTAGGATGAAGGTGAGTGACTCAGAGCAATATGTAATATAGTATCATCTCTACAAGCAATTCTATACAATGAAGATATGTTAAAAAATGAAAACTATGATATGAGACTATGAAATGCTAAAATTTAAGATGACAGTCTTATATCAAACCTCTCAATCTCCTTGTCCAAGCCCATCTTTACTTCATTAGTTATGGTTACACTGACAATACTTATCCTTCCCCTCTATATCCTATCTATCTCATCTCTTATGTTCATCCCACTCAATAGTATTCTGTGACTTAGTCCCATCAAAATTTACTCCCTTCCTTCTTCCAAGTTCTCTTCCCCTCTACTTTTAGCTCCCTAAATCAGAGGCAGAGGTACCCTTGTGAGGTCCTGAACTCAGTTTAGGTGCTCAGACTCATCACTCAGAACACAAGTCATGAGAACATCATGATCAGTCCCTTGGGGATGACATCTTTAGGGAATTAAACAGTTAAAATCTTAATCTATTGAGCATGTGTGAACTTCCTTCCCCACCCTCCCTCAACAGTGTGAAATTTAATCAGCTAGGGTCAGATTTCAGAGGGCTGGCAAAAGGCACATCCTTGATACAGAGTGCTCTTACTCCTGCCTCTCTCCATCCCAGGTTTTTTATCTGAAACTTGAAACACTCGGTTTAAGGTCATTGGAGTTAGTTCACATGGACAAAACCTTTTTTTTCCATAGCCTTGCCCTTGACAAATAGCAGCTGAGCTATTTTTGCTGTAATATTCCCAAACCAACCAAACAAACAAAAAATCAAAACTGGTCCAATGGAGACACCTTAGAAAATTTTATCCTAAATGGTTGAAGCTTGGCAATGCTACAAGTACCTGAAAAACGGCCATTAAATGGGAGGTGTCAGGGAGTCTAAATAGGTTTTACCATTAGCTTTGGCTTTAAAATATGTATTGAAGCCATTATTTTACAGTTTCCATGGTGTTAATTAACTGCATTCATTTTCCTTCCGAGTTGTCTACAGATAGAGTAACCTAGGCAGCAGCTCTGTAACAGGTAATGGTGATTAAATATAAGTGCTAAAACAGAGCCTATGCCTTGGTCTTCTAGTTCTCTGTAAGCAGCCCAGCACTATTCATATGCTTTGATGACCCATATGATCCGTATGAGTCTTGGAAGTCTATGGTTAACTGAACTTTTACTGTTCAAATGCTTAGTTAGCTTGTTATGGTGGCCAGATGATGGAGAAGTAGAAGGCATAGGCATTCACTAATAAGACGAGATCCTGTGTGCTACTAATAACGATCTTGAACAGATTCATATTGATGGAGGTGGGTTTTGCAGACATCCCTTGGTCCAACATATGGCATGAAGGGTTAAATTCTAGTGGAACTGGTCAGTGCTGAGTTTAAACCACTGAGTTTTAACTTAATATTTCCCATGTTAATTTTCACAGTTCTGCAGCTATTGCTTAACTTCAGATCTGTCAGGCTTTGAACACCTTTTGAATGGTTCTTTCCAAAATGTTTCCAAAAACATTGAAAGGATCATTTTTCTTTCCAAAGTTTAAAAAAAAAAAAAACCAAAAGAGAGAGAGAGAGAATAAACAAAACCGTTATTTCTAAGAAAAAAAAATCAGATTCTTGTCTAAGTTACTTCGATGGAAGGGAAGCTACACCAGTGTATTAGCAGCAGAATTTGATCTGTCCTTTGAAATAAAATTACAGTATTTTTGTTGTGCAAAATTTTATTCCTTTTGGGTTGTTTTGTTTTTTAAGAAACTCATGGACATTGGAAATTATCATTTGCTCATGGGACACCAGCATGTACTACTCCAATTAAACCAGAGTATCCAGATGTAAATGAACTGCTCATTCAGAGTTCACAGGATGTTCACATTGCCTCAATTTCTTTAAGACAGGATCCATACAATTTTTTGTTTTGCCTTAGTTAACACAGCTGGTATCTCTAAGGTACTGCACAGGATTATTTTTTGTTTGTTTTTGTCATTTTGGGGGGTTTTTTTCCCTGTAGAATGGCCACCTGTACATACATCATGGTTACATGACTTTCTTTTGAGAAATGAAACAAAGATACTGAAGTTTAAACGCTATCCTGTTTCCTTTGCTAGCAAAACAAACAAAAGCGGCCCAAGTAAAAGATTTTCTTAAGTCTGAAGGCACATTGTCTGCCTCTGCAAAAAAGTGTTGAAAAATCAGCTGCTGTAGCTTAGTATTGACATTTCCTGTGTCACCTCTCCCCATGAAGTGCTGGACAGAAGTGGTCCCTGAAGTTTGTAAATAGAGGCAAAGATATCTGACATCAGCACTGAATTTATTTGCATTCCAAAAGAATTTGCCAGAACTGCAGAAAAATGAGCCCACTCCCCAAATCACGGCATTCTCAAACCATTTTAAACCAGTTTAATCATCTGATAAATTACTGTTAGTAACAACAAGGAGTTTGTGTACTTTGTGTACCAAAACTTTAGGCCCTGATGCTGTCAGGTGGTTGGGAAGGTCCTGCTTGCCCAGTGCTTGTGGTTTTCCTTGCCATCAATATTCTATCACAGGGATCCCAAAATCATCTGGGTAGACTATATTCAACCCTAATGGAGGCAGTGCCTCGTGATCTCACTTACCACATGAGCACTGTAATCACTTCACATACCCTGTCATCATATAACATTCCTTTGGCAGGAATAAAATTGTTTACATGGGAAACAGCTCATGCATTTTAGGACTTTTTGCATGTGTTACAGGAGGGGAAAACAAAGATAACAGTGAATTTGCAAAGAGGAATACTAACATTCACCAAGTAGCCCTTTAGAAATACTTTTCCTAGCTTCATTGCCATCAGAAATGTTTACTTTGGAGTTTGGGACATTTGAAAACAGATCTCCCCTTTGCAGCAAGAAATCTGAGAGTGGCATGTACAATTGTGCCAATAGCCAGTAGTTCAGTGTGCTGTCTCTGACAGGGACCTCTATCAGCTGCTTCAGAAAATGTTACAGAATCAACTGGCCACAGAAATACTCATCTTAACCCATGTTAGTTAGATGTAGATATCTGCCTTCAAGTCTAACTCCCTCCCCAAACTCCTGTGGGCTTTCAGAAATGCTTATTTTGGATGTTCTTATTATCCACATACTTCCAAGACTTTTTTTTGGGTTCTGCTGGACTCTTGACCTAAATGATACCTCATGGCATGAATCCGAGGCTGATTGCATGTTCTGGGTAATTATTTCATTCATATTCCATTCCCCACACCACAACTGGGAAGCAAAATTTAGGTTAATCAGCTAGCTATGTATGCCAGCTCTACACTGATTCGTATTTTTTTTAAGTGTAAAAGAGAATCACCAAGGTCAGCAGTACAAGGAAGATTAGGCTAATAGAGATCTCATTCAATAGGAAATAAAACTAACAAGATTTCTTTTTTGAATGAAAGTGTGCCTTGGACAACATTCTAGCATTAAAACCGAAGGCAGCAAAAGAAAGATCAGGCCAAATATGGAAAGGGATGTGTTTTGATTAAGAATGTGATACAGAAGCAAAATATGGTATCCCTTTGTTACTTGTTTTGCACTAGCAGTGCGAGTACCTAATATTTAATGTTTGGTTTATGTCATTTGATTTAAAAGAATAAAGGTCCTTACTTATCATCATTGCACAAATCTCCTCTATTCTGGAAGCTTTGAAACCTTCTCGCACAAGTCTGATGTTTTACCCCCACACAGTCTCTGGAAGTCTTAGGAACTGAAGTATTGTACCAAGCAATAAGATTTTATTGTGCCTTTAGCACAGGATTTTTGCAAACGTTAGTCGTGAATCTTTCTGCTTAGCAAGTGTTGAATATAACTGAATCAGCGTGATAATACTTTACACGACATCTACATTCCTTAGTCTATTACAAATATGATGCGGAACACAGGAGTAAACTGTGCTTACTATAGTGATCTTCTGTATCCACATATTTATTTCCTATTTTATTTGGAGACTGATGATGCCTCAATATAACCAAGAAGGTTCTTGTATGGTTACTGCCATGCTAAGGCTGGGGGCTGGAGCATTTGCACTAGAGGCATTAAGGCCTGTCTGGAATTTCCTCGGTGTCACACAAAAAGGTAGATTTTTCACAGGGAAAAAATGCAACTGGAACCTACTGACAACTCAGTGTGGCCAAGCAGCTGCAGAAAATACTCCTTTCTGGAGCACTCTTGTGACAATGCCTGTCTTCTCTGATGCTTGACTGCTTGTTCCAGCTCCTGCACCTGCTTATCCACTATTCCCACCTTTCCTGGCTCTTTTCCCTTGTGGTTTTCAAACTTATCCCCTTCTAAAGTAACCCAATTGAAAGCATTTTGTGTAGCCAGAGATGGCTGAGCTAACCTGAATTTTGCAAGGAGTCTAGCACTCTCTTATTTTGTTCTCTTCCTTTTTTTCTGTTTTTCATTTTTCGTAAGGGTTTCAGGATGAGGACTGTATTATTTCAGTGTTTGCAAAGTATCTAGCATAACATGATACAGTCCACATTTTTGTCAGCCTTAAAAAGCAGGATATTGTTCAGACACTGCAATTCACCACCATTGTCTGTGGCTACTGAAACATGGGATAGGACACATTAACTGCTCAAAAATGCAGAACAGCAGCACGTATCCCAAAGTTTTTGTTAATTATTCATCTGGATTGTAATTCCATTAAAAATTATGTCTAAAAATGCCATCATATCTTCACTAACTAGTGTTAATCAGGGCAGTGCTTTAGTGTTTTTATACTGTCTTACTCTGTTGGCTGGATGTCGTAACCTGACAACCAGAGCAGAGTGTGGTTCCTCAGTCCCTGCAGTTGGTTCCTCAGTCTGCAGCTGCACCAACACGAGGTGGCTGGTGGTGCAACCCAGGGTTTCCACTCTCTGAGTGCAAGTTCTCACCATGTACTGTTGTCTTGCGGTGTTTCAGAGAGATAAGGAGAAGACCCATTCAGGAAACAATACACCAGCTCCCACCAGCACAAAGTCCATCCTTCCTTTCACATAACAGGGGCTGAAAGCAGGCTGTGAACAGTAGGGGATGCTGCCGCCAGACATCTCCAGAGTTGGCCTGAAGTCTGCAAGCACTGGGGCTTGGGTGTGGAAAGTGCTAACCTGGAAAAGGCTATCTTCCACCCCGGCTCTCACCAAGACTGTTCATCCTGAGTTTCTTGGCTGCTTCCTTTTCCCCCATGAGCTCTTAGTTTGTGGGATCCCTTTTCACCAAGTCTATGTGTCACCTTTGGTGCAGGAAGAGAGAAAGTATGGGAACTGTGGGCATGACTAGACAGCTAAGAGTGCAGCCGCATGTCCTCCTGAAGACTCGGGGCTGTCTTCTGTGCTGACAGCCTGTCTGGAAACCCATGGCTGCATGTGGAGGGAGAGGAGGGGGTTGGGATCAGCATTTCTGCAAGAGTGAAAGAAGGAGAGAAAGTAGGATCAGAGAGCTGTTCCTTCACTGTGTTGGGACAGGAGCCTGGGGTCCAGGTAGGAAGGAGGAAGGAGGGTGGTCATGCAACTACAAAATTAAAAGAGAATAGTGTCCTAATAAGAAAAAAGATGGAGTGCTCCAGAGGTGTGATTCTTAGGGTATATACTGGGGGGAAGCAAGGGGCATCAAAAGTATTAAGCAAGATCTTTAAGGTAGAGGAAACTAAAAGTGCCCAAAGAAAACATTGATGCTGCCTGAGTGTCTGCCCTTGTTGTTTTGCATTGCTCACCACTGGAATGCAGACAACTAAATCAAAAGAGGCTCAATAAAGGCTCTTGTAAAGAAGCAAGCTTGAAAAAAAGCGATGACACATCTCAAACAGTCTCACATAATTCAGTTCAACTCAGAACTATGTTAATAGTGGGCAGCTCCCTCCCAACTAGGATAATAGTGTAGGTCCAGGCAGTAGAAGGAGGAGAGTGAATTTAAGGTGAGATAAATGCTAGGCTAAATACGTAAAAGAGTGAAAATCTGATTCAAATCACTGGACATTTTTCTCCAGTGATTTCAACAGGACCACCATTACCCATAAATTGTTTTGTTCAATTATTTATTTCTCCTTGAAAACGTTTGTGTTAGTAGAGCATTCAGGAGATGTACTGGTTTGACCTCCAAGTCACTAAAGAGGTCTACTTCTACTATGCTTCATAGTGCCCTACTTATCGTCTATAGAGTCAGAATCTGTTGTCCTTCATTTGACAAATACTCTGTTTTTCATGTAATCCCTTTGAAGTCATAGGGCTACCCATTGTTTGAGGGATTAAAAATCTGACAACAGAGTCGTCTGTTCTAAGGGGGGAAATGCTGATTCTTTGTTCCACTCTTGGTATTTTGGATAGCATACCTCACAGTCGTGCTAACTGTGATGACTGTTGTTTTCATGATGTTGAAATTGTTGGCTAAAGCCTTCATCTGCGTAATTCAGTATTTGATTTTTCATCTGGAGGAAGGAGAGGAAGGAAGAAAGGGCAGTCTGATTTTTTTCTTCGGTTGAAGTTTTGTTTTCACAAATAATAACAAGCACATTAGCTAAAGACCTAAAAAAAATAGTTAGGGATTAAGGTTACTTCTAGAGTTATTTAATAGTGTGGTGTCATTAAAAGCAAGGAAGATTTGATACAGGCAATGCACAAAATTAGTCTAGTCTGTGCTTGATATAAACATACATGATATTGGTAGGAATTCTTTTTATATATGAAAGGAAAAGCAAATCTCTCAGTTTATATATACTAGGAAAATATTTGTTCGCTGAGTACATGCTGAGCATCTTTCCTGCCGTTTCTCAGAATAGGCCCTTGTCTCTCTGTGGTTAGTCAAACTGGATATATGGTTCATGTAGTTTAAGGATTGCTTGATTTAACAAACGTCTGTCCTTTGTGCTTTTCATTTATGCTGCTGGCACATCACGCCAATGGCCGGATGTGCATTACTAATACAGTGTTTTTCATTTTGATTTTGCCAGCTTCATCTGAATCATATGTGCAGCACTGGATTGTTACTAAGCCTGTAGAGTTAGAATGTTTAGAAGGAAAGCCTCTTCCTTCCGTTCCTTTTAGTGAAGAGAGCACTGGTGAAAATAGTGCCAAAGTAGCTTAGCAGAGATAGAAATGTGGTAGAGTCTGGTCGTGACCCCCAAGTTCTGTCTTTTAAATCTAGCACCAGGTGGTGGAACTGAGCTGGCTGACAGGAACTACAAAACTTGGCCAACAAGTTCATCTCTCCTAAGGCACGTGGCAAGGTAAGATCTACACGGCTAAGGCTAGCAGAAGGGAATAAGTGATTGAAGTTGGTTTTGGTTTACTCTGGCCATTTCCATGATGCAATTTGAGGACTGACTTCAAAACAAGTTGTGTATCAGTACTATTTCAGTAGTTATGAGTCGTTATGCAAAGGATAAAAACTGTGGATAGCCTTTTGTCAGAAAAAGCGTACCTGGAATGAAACCCTAAGTCTCACAGATCCATCTTCCTTTGTCTTGCTCCTCACCCTTGACTCTGTTGCCTGCAAACGACTAAATTCTCTTTCTATCTGGACTTCAGCACAGGAAAGTGTTTATGACACAGCTGTTTAAGCTACCTCTCTCGTATATGTGCTGTACAGGTGTCGAGTCCATCTTGCTATCTTTGTTAGTGTTTCAGTTTTTACCTGGCAAATTCATAATCCACAGCCTAGACACCTGAGGAGCCATTCCTTATAATTTACAGACCTGGTTAAGCTGTGCACACAAATTGACAGTGAGATTCATTCAAGAATAAGAACAAAGGGTCATCCATCAATATAAAAGCCACAAGGCTTCCATTTATTCAGCTCTTAACTTTCTTGTTAGCCAGGTAGGAAATGAGCCAAAAGGCAGACACAGTAGAAAAATTATTTACTCAAGGCAACTGGGATTAGATTAGCTGTTAGGAGACACTGAACTGGGAAAACAGAAGGTTTAATGAAAGCACATGGGAACATAAATACCTTGATAGAGGCATTTGGGAGAAGTAAGAAAATACTTTTAAAAGGATGTGAAAGTGGTTAGATTAACAGGAAAGATTGTTGCAGACATTGAGTGGATTGTTCTGCTAACTGGGTTTGACAGCAGCCATGTCTTCATAGCCTGCTGTTTGGAGAGGTAGGTACAGGAAAAGGCTGCTAGGTCCCTGAGCTGGATGTATTCCATACAGTCTCATTTGTGAGATCTTTCTAAACAACTTTTCTTCCATAAAGGGGCTCACCACATAACCTTTTGGCAAGTTCTTCCCTGAGCGTGTCATGCTGGTGATCGCATCCTGTGAACAACCCTCTGAATTCAGGGCAGTTTCAGAATGAGTCTGAGCCTTCACAGGCGGTTGCCAGCCCTCGCCCTACAGAAACCTGAGGAAGTTGCTGGGGACGTGCTGCTTATCCACCTCCCTGGTTATCAAGTTGCTCAAGGGCACAGGGGTTCAGAGGAGGACTATACGGGGACCAGCATTCTTGGGACACTAGGGAACAAGAAGAGAATATTAATATCAGGAAACCCAATACTGATTTGCAGATAATCAGCTGCCATGTACCTATGCATGATGGCATCTGTGATGCTAATCCTGAAAGTTACAAATATCTGACCTAATTTCCTAAGGCTGGTCTTCATTACCACTGTCTGACTAAATCACTGGAGAATGCTGTAACCTTCAGGAAAGAAAAACCACAGGGATGGGAAGGAGAATGGAAAAGGGAGAGCCACCTGCAGTGGAAGATGAGGGGGATGATTCAGAGGCCTTCTCCACTAAAGGGGCAGGATACAGCTGAGACTAGCCCTGGTCAGTCTAAGGAAGCAAATCCAGGAACACACTGCACAGGAGACATTATGGTCAAATAGGAGGAACAGCCTCTATGTGCTGGCCACAGAATTTGATGAGAATAACTTTCCAAGGAAGAGGGAGAAAGATGTATCAGGTGAATAGAACAGCAACAAACTGGTAAGTATGTTTAGAAAAGGAATGCTGACTTATTATGAAAATAAATATTTAAATGGGATGAAGATTAAGATTTAATAAGAATATCAAGGTTGCCCTAAAACTGTCTGAGAGGAAGCTCTGATCATCAAACTAGATTGTTAATAATTGCTACTTTTGCTACCTTCCGCACTGAGCAACTTATTTCGAAATTACTGACACCCATCCCATCAGGTTTTTACATTAGCAGAACTCAAGAGGCAAAGTTAGCGGTCTTCATTAACAGAATCAAAGCTGTCGTGGTATTAACATTGCAGCAGGCATGATGGTGCAGGGGTATGCGAGAGGCCAAGCTAACAGGGAAAGACACGTAGTTTCCTTGGATAGCTGAGAAACACAGAGAAGCTTTACAGTCCACATGCCTTTCCCAGTCAGCACTCCAATAGTCAAGCTGGGTGAGGGTGGCTCAAGCATTCAGTTCATATTGATGCCTGAAATTGCTAAGCAGAATTCAAGAGCCTGGTTGCTTGCAGCGCTGGCTCCCTCCACCTGCTGTTTGCTCTGTCTCCTGCAATGACAAGATAAGCCACCACTGAAGTGTATATGCACACGAGCAGGGGGCAAATTTGGCAGCCAGTGCTTGACTTTCATTGCAGGACACTTTCAAATCCGTGAAAGAAGATCACTATAAAAGATGATGGTATTTGTTTTATGGTATTACTAGTACAGCAGCTGCTAGACAGTATGTGGCATCATTTGAAATGTTCTCAGTGAAATTTGCTATTTGTTCTAGGCACTGATTGCTTGGATAAACCTTGTGAAAAGTTGGTGTATGCGGTATGACCCTGGGCAAAAACACTTGTTTTATCAAAAATGCCATTAGTTTGACCTGAGCTATAAAGTGTGTAAAAAATTTTTTTTTGAAGATTTCAGGTCTAATAAATTGGCTGGACTGTTAGCCTTGAAATTAAAACCCAACTGAGTAATACATTTTGAATAATTTGAATGTTACTTCTTTTTCTTCGCACAGAATGTCTAAAACATATCCCACTTTCCTCACTTGCTTTTCAGAAGCACTCAAACATTCTGTGATACAATTCAAGGCTAATTGTTATGTGAGCATTTGATATTTATTTCGGTATTTCATTGTTCATGTCAGATGTCATTATGGATTCAAACGGGTTAAGTATAAAAACAATTTACTGAAAAAATATTGTGCTATGTGATTGTAAAACCCAACAGTTTTCAACACTAGAACGTTTAATGTAAAGTTTTGTTTTCAATGAATGTTTAATCCACTTCATTCTGACTTTGATATCCATGGATAGCATCAGAAACAAGGGGCACAAACATGAATAAAGGTTGTAATGGGAATTATTGCAGAACCAGTGTCAGTGCATTATTGCGGACTTTTTTGTAGTATTCAGTCTTTTCTACTGGATTGTTTGACCCAAGCTTTTGTCTGTCATTTGAGGAAAAAAATATCACTACAGTCTGTGCTCTGTGTGAAAACATCCTTGATATTTGGAATTTAGATTTTGTGTCCTTCCCACCCTACCTTCTTTTCTCCCAGAAGCTTCTACAATTGGTGACAATTTAGAAAGACAAGTCCTAACCTGACGTTTGCAGGTTTTCTCAGGTAGTGTATCTTATATACTTTCAGATAGTAATCTGTTATCCCACAAGATATTTCACTTGAGTCCTTTGGAGTATCCTTTCTCAGGTCTCATGTAATATTCCCCATTTCTCTGGGGAAGGAATTTTATTTTTCCAGTGCTTCATGAGAGTATTTTGTACACAAACTGTCAGATTCTGCCACCATTTACTTTACCATTAACTGAATGCTGTGTTAGAGCAGTGTTTGCAAATCCTGTTTACTACAAATTGCAATGTTAAGGTCTGCGTAGCCACACACTTGCCGTGCAAGATTCATCCTGCCTCGTACAGTCCACATGGAGCAAAAATTGTGTGTATGTTTTGATTCGTACGTATTTCCCTGGACTGCGATCAACTGATGGAGAGGGCTAGCCATTCAGAGTTAAATACTGAGCATCCTGCACACAGATGGTAGATATGAAGTGCAGCTTTCAAACTTCTTATAAAATTGGATGGGTCAGCATTGCCTTTCTGCCAGTTCATACCCATTTGCCACAATACCCTCAATGGGAACAGCACATTTCATACGGGAGCAGATGCATGCAAACTGCATGCTCCATAAACTGAGGTGAAAGAAGGTAAAATAAGAACATCTCTACTTTGCATTATTGTCTGCATTTAGCAACCATTCAAAATCGCCGTGCAAAGGTGCTTTTCAGAAACTATGACCTGAAAAAATGCACGTATTTTATCAGTATGTTTTATGAGCTCATACTACAAATCTGCCTCAGCAGCAGATTTATAGAAGACCGCCAGCAGGCTCTCTTTTTTGCCTGGTATAGGCACATGATTGCTTTCTGAGCTCCCAAACTGGGCACAGGCAGCGCATTCGAGGGCAGGGGCTTTGGGACCTACTGTAGGTCATGCTGCTGTCAGCTGAGAAGTGCCAATGGGGGCTACAGTCTCTTCAGTTTTCTGATAAATCTGTGAGTGCTTAGGGAAGGATAGCAAGCTTTAAAGGGTATCTTTTAATGCTGTCTAATTCCAGAGCTGGCTTTAGGCCCCAGCCGCTGTTGTTTTAAAGGGTTCCTGTGTTTTACAGCTGGCCTTATGGCAGCTGAGCTGAGATGTGCAGAGGCTCTAACAAGTGAAGCGCAGAAGGGAGAAATTGTGGGACAGCAAACCTGGTCAGGAGAACAGGGGTGAAAGGGCTGTGGGTGAGGTCAGAAAGTGGCCTTCGGAAGACAAGTATACATGTAGTTATTGAATACTCTGTGCTGGTCTTTATTCCTGCTCCTTGAAGGGGAAGGATGGCCTTAGATTCAGGGTTGCCTTGTTACAACCCTGGCCCAAACACACATTTTCTAAATTTCTGTAAAGATTGTAGAGTATTAACCAAATAACTGGAAGGTAGAGATGGTAGCAGATGCTGATAATTCATCAGACAAAATGTGCAAATCCCCGCTATAGTGTGAGAGGTCTTTTTAGGCAATCACAAAAACTTGCAAAAACACGCTGACAGACTTCTGCTTATCTATTCTGGTAGATGCGATTCTTAGAATCATAGAATCATAGAATGGTTAGAGTATTCTTCAGTTCCTACAGGACGCAGGAGAGCTGGTAGCTTTCCTCTAGAGTGAGGAAATTAATCCTAAATAGACTCTCCGGGGACATTACAAGAAGAGCCTGAATCAGGCCGGCAGCTTTCACTGGTATGTATTTTAGTTTTATCCACTGTGAATTCAGCAAAATAATAAAGTTAGATTTAAGTTTTGTAATAAGGGTACGAGTGCTTTTTTTTGAAGAGGCAATTTCCACTTGCTGTGAAGTGACAGAACAAGTGGAGCTTTGCCTTTGTAAGTCCTGCTCAGAGCGTGACGGGAACTCCACAAAGTGTGTGTCCCTGAACCCAATCGCTGCGCCGCCGGTGGGGGATGCTTGCTGCACTGGACTCTGGCCATCACTGTCAGCCTGTGGGTGTCATCATTAATTGCTAACCTTAATAAAACCAAAAATATATCCTCACTCTCCTTTTCTTAGAAACCCAAATACAAGAGGGACTGACTTTCATAAAGTGCTTTGGCAATATGCATTCCCTAGTTTATCCCATCAGATTGGACTACAGCTGTGCGGGACGTGCTGTACTTCCTCAAGGGCACTCTTTTAAACGAGCCAACAATATCAAAACCTCGTGGGCAGTGCAAGCCAGCCCTGCACATGCTTTTAGACTGTGCATCCGTTTAACCAGCAATTGCCCCAGTACCTCCCATTAAAAATGACAAATATAAGCCTCTTCTGATTTTTTTTTTTTTTTTTTTTTTTNNTTTTTTTTTTTTTTTTTTTTAACGTAGAAGCTTTGATTTCATGAACTTCATGTCAGAGCCCTCCCTGGCTGCACTAAGGTGCCCTGCTGGCCCTGACGAGCTGCATGGAGGACTCCACCCCACCCCTGCCCGTGGTCCCAGGAGCCCGATTTCAGGTCACCTCTGGGCCCTCAGTCCTACTGCCGCTAGGACCACTAAGACTGGTGCCACAGTAGCAGTCTCCAGCTCAGCCAGGAGCCCTGTCAGTCTGATCCCTGACCTGTAGGCTGGCCTTGAACCTGTCTTGTCACTATTGACCTGCCCAGTGATCCCAGAACTGTGCACCACCCAGGCTACCCTCACCAAACCTGACCCTGACCAGTGGGACTGACCATCCAGCTTGACCTTGGACCTGCCCCACCACCATGAACTGGCCTGATGACCAGCAGTCCCCAGCTGAAGCTGGCCAAGGTGTCTCTCTCTGGCACGGTGGGTCTGGTGAAGCTGCTGGCCATCTTACTGTGCTCAGCTCCTGCCTCCTCATCCCCTCGGTAGCCCCAGCCCTAGCTACACTGTAGTGTTTCGCTGGAAGAACAGTTCCAGGCAATTTTAAGGTTTTTTGTTGTAGATAAAAACAGCATCAAAATTGCGAGCCAGAGTCTCAAAAGTTAAGAACTAGTAGGATCAGGTTTGCTAGAATGGGGTCCCCTTATAAAATGCAGATTGTCTCCTGTTGGGCACATGTCATGGGGAGGTGGGGGAGTACTATCAGGGTTTCTGAACTAGCATGAGTAGCCAAAGCAGTGTAGCTGTGATGGCATGAGGTACCATAGCAGGTTAATTTGTTTTGCTGAAGGATATTATGAAAATAGCTTAACTGACTTGCTGAAACACTATCGCGGGAAATTTGAGACACAAATAAGGACAGAATTCACTTTTCCAAAGTGGTATTCATTCATTACAGCTGCTTTGTCTTCTTGCACGGACTCATTTACTTTGTGTTCTTTCCTTTAGCAATGAACACAAGGGAGATATCCTTTGTACAACTTATAAGGGAACAAGTCCTTTTTATTCCCACAGGACAACTCATGTTGTAATACTATATGGTAATGGCAATAAACTGTTGTACTCATACACAGAGAAACACCAAGAGCCATCTGACTTGTGAGTGCTATACTTTGTGATCTATATTGGAAGAATATTAATATAATGCGAGAGTCCAAATGTGAGAACATACAGTGTTTGAAATAGTCAAATATAGACATATACATATGTGTGTGTGTGCACGTGTGTGGGTGTGTATGTATCAGCAGTGAGTGCATATGTGCACTGCATCACGAGTACAGAGAAGTCGTTACAGCTGTGAAATCAGATGGATATAAATATCTTACTGAGACTTTTTGAATTCCGTTTCATATGTGTGTGTTACAGGTAACTAGCTACAATATCAAAAAAAAAAAGAGCAAGCCACTAAAACAGCACTAAAACACACTTAGCTGGAGGGTTTAGGATTGGAGACAGTAGAGTGGGAGGGGCAGGGAGCAAAAGAAGTTGGCAGGCAAAAGCAAACATACATGGAAATGTCTACATATCATTATATCACATTCCTAAACACATTTTACCCTTTGGCACTACTTAACCCTTACTATCTCATGATTTCCAGTCATTCTCTTTTTCCTGCTTTTTCTGTATCTCTGTACAGGCTTTTTTCTTCTTCCTGAAGCCTGGACACTACTAGGAAAGAGATAAGCACCTAACTCTGCAGGATTCCTCATTAGCTAGAAAGATCAGTTGCAGGATCAGCCTAAATCATTGGAGAATCTTTCAATATCTTTTTTGTCTGAAGTCTAGAATTTTTTTACCAAGCATTTTCTGGCTAGGAGATTTGACTGAATTACAGTTTGGATAATTCTGATGATGGAAGCAACATATAACTACCTGACTCCTGAAAGATGCTTCTGCCAAATTTTGGGTTTGTGTTCCAAAGTTTTGAGACACTAGAATTCATTAGTGCAACATTTACAAGAGTTTAGCAAGGGAATAAAAGTTGTCTTTCTTCAACCATGCTGAAAGAAAGAGCTATTTTTTTTTTTCCAGATGGGAAAAAAGCCAAGGCTGAGAGAGTAAGGAAAAGAAAACCAACTTAAATGGCTATAGATGACAAAATTGAAAGAAAATGAAAACTTAAAATCATGTGTCTATCAATAAGGACATCAGTTCTGGCAAAATTTATATGTAACTCGATCTGTTGTGACAATTAATTGGTGCTTTGTTAGTGTCAGTCTATATATCAAAAAAATAGAAAATTCCCACTGCATTTGACATGGACACTGTGCGTAAGCAAACAAGGTAACCCTCTCCAGGCAATTACTACAAATCTATTTATCAGCAGTGATAACTTCTGTGTAATCTCACATATAGGATCATGATTTACTTTATTTCTATAAACTCTGCTGTCTGGAAATAATACCTTCCTTGTTTAGGCAGCAGTCCTGAAATCTGAACAGCCTGAGGAGAATCAAGGTTACTGGTTAATTTGCTAATCTTCCTCCCCGAAGGCACTCTTCAATACTGGTTCAGGAAGCACAGGTATTTCAGCACAAGGTCAGTAAATATTAAACTAGCATCTCAGAGGTTTTTGCAAGGAAGTTATTTTCTATGACAGACAAACCTCAGAGGTGTATAAGACTTTCAACTCCTGAGTAATCTCAACGGAACGGCTGCTGACCTGAGTGACAGTACCCCTTTGGGCTCTTGAATCTTACATATTTAAAAGTACTCTTGTCTTACTATCCCAGTCCTCTACTTCTTTTATTTGGTAAATATAACATTAGAAGAAAGCAGTTGCAGCACTACATTATTAACAACATTATATAATATTAACAACATGAATAAATTGCTTCTTTTAAAAAAAAGATTAGAAACTTAATTCAGACTTCACAGATGTTAAAAAAATGCACAATGACTTGTTCATCAAAAAGCTATTTAGTTTCCTTTTAGATGGAAACCTGATAAAATGGATTCACAATAAAGAAAGTGGCAAGCTGCAGATTAACATGCTGTAGGATGTGTAACATATTGCGAGTTGTACAAGCAGTAAGTGGGAAAATACCAAGCTTTTATATGACACGTTTCAAGAAGGGTATAACTCACAAAGAAATAGGTTAAACGTATAATTGAGTTGACATAATAGATTGAATAAATTTAGGAAATGGTATCATATGCAGTAGAATAAAGAAAACATCATATAATAGGTGCCAAGCATACTGAACAGGGTAAAATTCTTCGTGAAACTGATACATCTCACTGCACCAATTAAAGCTAATGAGTCAATAAACAAAGCAATTGAATGAGACTTGTAACAAATGTGAAAGATACTAAAACAGAGAGACCACAGGAACAGATGAACTGTGGAATAATAGGTTTTGCTTTGCGAATTCTATAGGCACCAACACATCAGCAGAGGTAAAGGTATCAAATAGAACCATAAGTACCAACCCTTCAGCAGAGAAATAAATTCCTTTGCTATAGAATGTAAAGAGATGGGAAATTATAACAGTAAAATTATATCAGAACACATCATCATTGTCACATTTTGTTTTAACGACTAAATATTTTTCCATGATTACTTTATTGATTGTGTTGCTTGGTGTATGAGTTGCAATTTCCCATAGTTTTTCTAAATACAAGGATGTTAAGAGATGAAGTAAAGCTCTAATTTAGAGTCATCACCATCATAGGAATATACTAGATTCCTTTGCCATAGAATGAAAAGACATGAGAAATTATAACAGTAAAGTTACAGATTGTTTTGCTTTAGGTATGAGTTGCAAGTTTTTGTAGCTTTTATAAATACAAAGAGTCTAAGAAGTGAAATAAAGTTCTAATTTAGATTCCAAAGTTAAAACACTATAATTTTTGAGTACCAGTAAAGATTGGTGATCTGGTGCCAATGAGGCAGCAGTCTAAATAATTTTTTCATGTCTAAAATTAGCATATTTTAATATATTTACGGTTGGATGGCACCACACAATAAGTTTGGATGGGATTTCCAGTGTTTTTGCTACTTCTGTTCACTCCTCTTGAAAGCTTACCCTGTAACCAGGAGGAAATGATTTTACCTTTAATGAGTAGTCATGCTGAGAATAATCTCACCTTGTGAGAAATATCTGAACATTAGTCTAAGCTAGGTTCCTTTCACAATCAATGGATAGCAAGGAGCTCTTCCAAAGGGCACTTTCACCTATTCCAAAGATGAATAAATGGAACCTTGTTGAGTCAGATAAGAATCCTAATAATAAACGAAGTTAAGATGAATCAAGATCTAAGTCTCTTCAATTGAGAAATTAATGCAAAGAAGCTCATGTGCTGTAAATTCACAAACTAACTCACTGTGCAGGAATTTCCCCACACAGACAAGTCTACAAATAGTCCTCAACTACCATGTGAGGTTAATTGAGTATATTCCTTTAAAAGAATGCTAGTGTGCACTACGTCCTTACATCACAAGATATAACCAAGAGACAAGAGTGCAGTTAATTTATATTAAATTTTATGGATTACTTTATTCCATGGCTTCCATAATCTGGTTAGTTTTCCCTTGCCTAAAATGTCTATAACTGCAGTTTCTTCACTCCTTTCTTCACAGCCTTCACTCTTCTGCCACACTTTTGTTACTCTTCTATGGCAATAAAAGATGTGGCTTTTGCTACAGTTCTAGATGAGGATTCTTACAGGCTAGGGTGGTGACAATTATGAAGAGGAGTTTGTCCCCTACACATTCTTGCTTGAGAAGAGTCTGAAGGGAAACTGGATTCAAAGTTCACAGAACTTAAAAATAATTTAATGACCATTTTTCTTTCCATCTTGTTACGTTGTTAATCTTGCAGCAATTTCTTTTTTGTTCTCCTTATCCTCAAGGATTTATATTTTTACTCCTTGTAGGCTATTTATCATGACAATATTCTAACAAGAATATCTGACAGAAAAATTTCTGGTCAGGGCTGGTATTCGTTTCCTGAAGGTGATCGAAAGATGTGCCTCTGTTACACAAGCAATTTTTTCCCCATTTGTTTTAGAGCTATTAGTTTGTCTATCTAGATCTTTGAAATAATTTTAAACAAACATTATCAAGGTACAGCCTTTGGTAACAAGGCAGGGTTCTGGAGGATAGAATTTGGCTCTGGGAGACAGACTGTACCTCTGCCTTCGACACTGACTCTTATGAACCTGAGGAGAAGGTTTAATTGCTCTGTGCCTTGGTTTCCCTGCCTTGAAAATGGAAAAATCAAACTATCAACAGTTGTCTTAACATCTGAGATACACAAGTAAAAAATGCTAGAGACAGAGATGGAGACATTCAATTCTAATACAACAGTATAATTCCAGTATGTTGGGGAGATTGGCTTTTGTAAACATCCTTAAAAATTCTGAATAATTTTCCAGAGGCAGGCTGTGTGACACATGGAAACTGATTATTCAAAATCATTTTAGTTTTTCTCTTCCTGTTGACCATTTTCCTTCTTTGTCCACACAGTTCATTGTATTTGGTGTGAAGACTTAACTTCATTGTCCATACTGTACAGTATACTATATACTGTCCTGGCATAAAATCATTATGGAAAATAATCTAGAGGAAAGATTTTGCTACATTAATTGGTTGTTTTATAGTTTGGTGTACATTTTAGCAAGGTTCAATCATAAAAGTTTTCTGAAACATAAAAAAAAATTCCTAGGGACAATATACTACAATGTAGACTCATGGAGGAGAATTAAACTTCTGAAATGGCTCAGAATTGATATAGTCTTTAAAATCCTTATGGGAAGGGCCACTACCAAAACCAGAGCACTTCCATATCAGTGATATACGACTTATCTTGTTTACTGTAGAAGAAGCTTAGAGCAAGAAGGCTTGTTGGATGAGTGAGAAGTGCTTTTGCTATAGTTATACAATTAAATTTCAGGTCACAGCAGACCTAGATCTAGAATTTCTGGCACAGCGTCTTGCAGGCCAGAAAGCTGCTAAAAGCTTAAGACCTCCTACCATGATCTGATTTCAGAAAGCTGTGTTTAACACTTCATTATTTTTTGTTGTGGAATCTGATAAAATAGAGGTGGTGTTTTGAATTTTCTCCTTACAAGAACTTTGTACCACAGAAAAATGACTCAAGTTTAGTTATTTGCAGATAAAACCAATATATTATATGTGAAAAGCAAGTTACATATTTAAGCACTTGACTCTTGGTTTCTGTTCACTATATTTGCACATAATATTTGCTCTAGAAGGTTTAAACCTTACAGTGTTCATGTTTGCTAGGATTCATGTTTGAAGTCATTAGTAAATAGAAAAGTGTTCATAACAGTAAGAACTCTGTCTTGATAGATTTTTCTTTTGTCGCATGATTGAATCCATGAGATTACTCCATATGACAGAGAAATGAAACAGAAGAAGCCTTATTTTTTAAAAAAATAATTTCTCTTCTCCCACAGAGAGCCTGAGGCTAAAGTGTTTGTCAGGTTTAAAACTCAGGATCTGGAGCAGATTAGGAATAGTGTCAAAGAGGAACAAAACCAATCGCAATTGCTTCTTGTTTGAAGAATGGTAGCTCCGTAGCTGAAGTTTCTGTGTAGCTCCTGACAGTTTGTGTGCGACAAAACATTTTGTGAATAAACAAATTATACTAAGAAATTACCTATGATTCCTCTTAAGTGATTTCTTCTTTAAATGCAAAATGGATGTGCTGCTTTTTCAAAATAGTTGTGTTATTATTAAAAGCTTTCTTGCTTCTTTATTCATTACTGCTTACTTTCTCTCGTTGTTAGACTCACATACTTTCAAGTGATCATCCACTGTGAAAGTAGGAGCCTGGTCTTCCTTGCAACTTCTTCCTGTAAAGCACTGAAAGATGAGTCATCTTCCCTCCTTTTTATTGTAATTGTTAATTAATCTATGGAGGAAGCAGAAGGGAAAAAAGAATAGTGTCTTAGCCCTACTGTTGAGACAGGTAAATAGATTTTGACTGATAATTTCAAATATATTGAAATTCACTACAAAAATCATGGATTAAATTTTGACTTGATTTAACTGAGGTTAGATTTCTACTTTATTTTCTAGAGGAGATGAAGTAACTTTGGAATAAAACTGTAATATGTGAACTTAAATAAAAACTGGACTCATAATAGCTTTTAAATAATTCTTCACTTCATTATGTTCTTTCTAGTGATAAAGGCTCCTGTCTGCTTTCATGTGCAATGAGAGGGGAAAAAAAAAAAAAGGAGAGCATATGGTAGGATCTGCTGCAGCCCATATTGGGGTCTGTAATGAATCCTTCCACTGACAGGCGTGAGAAAGGACTATGTGGGGAGCTGCACCTTTTGAGGCTCCAGCAGAAGCTGATCAGATATGGTTGTCTTGTGGAAACTCATGTTAAACAACACTGACTCCTTAAAAGTCAAACAGTGAATAAAACATAGCTTTGTCCATGTCTTTGCCTTGAAGTCACTGCCTTCAGGTCACCTCTCCACTGCATAGCCTAGAGTGGAAGGCAGATACAAAGTTATCTAGAAATGTAGAGGACAACTAGAGAAAAATCTAAGTGTCACTTCACTCTTCATATAGGAAACATTACAAAATGAAAACAGTAATAAAATAGTCTTACATTTTATACTAGTCCGTTCTTGACATGCTCATTCAGTCACTCAAGAGGGAAGCCTGGGGATTACTGCACTTCATAAGCTTGAAACATGCTAATAACATACTCGTAACATAAGCACTGGTGAAAGAATAGTTTCATCTAATGGGAAAAATCATGCCCAGTATCGCTATTATGAAAAGTCATAAGTTAACTTATAAACATGAAAGTAAACGTTCTATTGGACTGGTAGATATCAATTAGAATTATTACTGGGGTATTCTTCACAAAAAATGTAGAAATATGCTTAGGTAAAGAAATTGTCACATTTGGAATAAAAATGAATAAAAATTAAACATGATGGAGAGTGCCTGATGTGTTACAGAAAATGCAAAATTCTGCAAGCACAGAGTACTCGCTTGGAACAGCACAGTGAGCTCCACATCCCAGGCCACAAGATGTAGCTGTGTGTATTTTGTGCAGGCCAACACTAGATAGCTTACCGCAGGAAGTCTTCTGGTGGTCAATGGCCAACATTGAAGCAGGAGATGAATGTGTTATCAGCCTAAACAACCAGGAAACTTTAATTTTAAACTTGACACTGGGGTATGAGCCAACATCATATATGAGACAATGATTTATCAGGGAAGGTAAAGCAACAGGTTGTAGAAGTTAAATCACAGAATCATAGAATCATAGAATGGTACAGATCATCTAGTTCCAACCCCCCTGCCATGGTCAAGGACACCTCCCACTAGACCTGGTTGCTCAAAGCCCCATCCAGCCTGGCCTTCAACACTTCCAGGGATGGGGCCTCCACAGCTTCCCTGGGCAACCTGTTTTCCAGTGCCTCACTACCCTCAGACTGAAAAATTTCTTCCTAATATCTAATCAAAATCTCCCCTCTTCCAGTATGAAGCCATTACCCCTCATCCTCTCACTACATCCCCTCTAAAAAGTCCCTCTCCAGATTTCTTCTAGGCTCCTTTCAGACACTGCAGCGCTGCTATAAGGCCTCCCCGAAGCCTTCTCTTCTGCAGGCTGAACAACCCCAGCTTTCTCAGCCTGTCCTCATAGCAGAGGTGCTCCAACATTCTGTTCATCTTTGTGGCCCTCCTCTGAACTCATTCCAACAGGTCCACATCATTCTTATGTTGGGGGCTCCAGAGCTGGACACAGTACTGCAGGTGGGGTCTCACAAGAGCAGAGTAAAGGTCATACAGATACAGCAGTTTTCCACTAAGGGGTTATTTGAACTAAATACGCACGTAAATAGCAAAATGGAATAGATTCAGTAGAACAAGGGCAAAATATAGATTTTATCAGGTTAAAATGTCTTATTTGCATGAAGACTCAACTGTCCCAAATTCATGCCCCTGGAAAGTTGTTTTATAGGCGAAAGTGTTGGAAAAACCAAACTTTATGTGGAAAAAAAAATCATTTCAGTTGCTTTGTAAAGAATTTCCTCATCTCCAAAAAGAGAAATGTTATTTAGATAGATAAGTATTTTAAAATTTATCAGCAAGACTCAGGAATGTGCCCTTAAAAGCAACAGCCAAACAAAATGCACATTTATGTAAACCTTTTACTAAAAACCTTTCAATAAAAATCTTTCTGAAGAGATAATGTTTCATCTTACTAAGACTTAAATTTTTTTCTGAGCCCGAAAGGTTTCACAGGAAAATGCAACAAATTTAAGGAGGAGTTCTTAGTACTTCCTGGAATTTTATTAAAGGCTCTCATGCAATTCCACATTGTCTACAAAAAAACATACAAAAAGCATATGTGAGGATTTTTCTAAGAATTAACAATCTATAATAGAGACAAGAAATACTTTCTAGAGGGCGCAAATAGATATACTGAGGAAGCTTGATTTGTCATACATGCAGAATGAATAATTAGGAGAAATCTCCTGTTGGTGGTACAGGAAACAGTGGTCCTCTTGCGAATTAGACAGATTTGTTTTGATTTTGCTAAAAATATAAGCTAGAGAGAATGTGTTCAACATTATCCACACTCCCTTGAGGATGTTTTAGCATGCACAGTGGCTTGTACCAAAAAACCTTTTTTTTTGGATATCCACACCTGGCATAGCAAACACTGGCAGACATCTGTGTAGTATGCCATGACATTAAATGGGTTATAGTGAATTAGAGGCTTCTACATGTAAACACTGGATTTTGCCGTCCCTTCTACTAAACAATAGAAAAAAACCCGTGAAAGTAACATAGAGCTTTCAGAAAAAGGATGCAAAATTTGATATTAACCTGTATTTAACATGGTTATTTTATAGAATAGCACCAATGAGTCACGAATTGTAAGCAGACATGATTTTCAGTTCAGAATAAGAACACTTTCACTTACAGAAAATAATAGCAGAGTCACCAGTGCAAGATATTGATGTAAACACCTCATTCAGTGTGGTTTGTGCTATATATTTCATGCTTAATGGTATGAAAGAAAGCCTTTCTGCAATATCTAATAAACCTAAAAGTAGGGGGGGGGGGGGGGGGGGTCTTAAAAAGGAAAATAANTTTAAAAAGGAACATTAAAAATATTCCTTTTCTCCAAACTTTAATTCCTGGAATCAATCTTCTTACTAAGATATACCAACATGCTGATCAACATTCTTTTCATTTCTCACAGCCAGAAGTGCAGTAACTCATTAGAGAATAATATCCTAGGACATCTTGCAGCCATTCTCAGTCACTAACTACTTTGTTACTTAAAGACATTTGACTACTTAGAGAGTCTTTTTTATTAATGCAAGGTTTTTGAGAGGCCATTGAGGAGGAATTATATTAATTTAAAATGAAATGAATTTTAGTAGTAGAAATTACTAATCTTGTTAATAATTAGAATGTCCTCTGTAAGATGGATATTCAGTATCTGGTAATAAGAAAGCAGAGGAAAAAAAATTAGCACAGGTTAGGTAACTGGAAAACGGCCACAAGTTCCTTACTTGTGGCTGTGAAGAAAGGGCAGCCACAATCCCAAGATGTATCCAGAGAGGTATTTTCTAGAAAAGATCAGGTAGCTCATGAAAGCCTTCATCTAGAAAATTGTATGCAGTTCCACTTGCTTATTTTTTAGATGCATTTGTTGAAATCAAATACAGACCTAAAGGAAGCCTGCAGTGGCGATCAAGGAAATGGAGAGACTGTTACACTAAATGAGAAAAAGAACTTGGTTTGCTTACCCTAGCAAAGTGAAGGCTGAGAAGAAATAACAGTTGATCTCTATAAATGCACTGAGGAGGTGCTCTTATACCAGGAAAAGAGAATAACTATTAAACTTGTCATAAATAAACTTAGGCGGGAGATTAGAACAATGTTTCTAACCACCAAAGATGCAAAACTCTAAAAGAGGATTCCAGTAGGAGTAGTGTAGGTAGGCATCTTAGCCATATTTTGATTCCTTCATGAAAAGGATTATATGACATGGAACAGCAAGAGATTGATAGGCTTTTATCTTGTCAGATATGTAAATTCAACATTATAATTCCACCTAAGTTTCAGTTATAAAAATAACTTTTTAGTGAAAGACAAGGATTTCCATGCTTGGGTAATGGAGGAACAATTGAGACTGTACATAGTTTTAAGGGGGAAATATGCAGCTTGTTACTTTTTATAATTTCAGTGAGAAGGACATTGTGAAGTAATGAAATGGCTGAAGACCATGATTATTGTTTTCTCTAGGATTTGTCTGGAACTGAATTTACAGTAGCAAGAAATTAGTTCAATGCCACTATTTGTTTGTAATATTTGAGAGTGATTGTGTCTGTCCTTGAAAAAAAAATTGGGCATGGATGTTAGCTAATCAACTGGCATTCAGTCCAGTAAGCCTGAGGTAATCTTGGTAAGATGTGGGAGGTAATTGGATATATGTAGAGACTATACCTGTTCCTCTTATTGAATGGTTCTGCTTTTCATAACTCATGTTTACCAAATATTCTAGTGTTGATGCCAGGCTGCTGTAAAATAAACCCATTCCAGTATTGCTGAGGAAAGCTATTCCCCATCTTTGGTTTGCAAACAGCTTCAGTCTGCTTTGAACACAGACCAGGGCTTTTTCCATTTTGGGATTAGATCATTTGCATGTGTTATGAGGAAATGAATTTTAAATCAATCCAGAAACCATAGCTGGTACACAATGTGACACCTGACACTTAAATAGTGCCTTTTGGCAGCATACAGGCAGGCCAAACTGAATTCTCACAAACGTCCCTGCAAAATTCCAGATGCAGTTGAAGATGCAGATTATTTTGCAAGAATGATTTAGAACCTACATGTTTCAGAAACAGTTTTATTCTCTGTATCATTCTGCCACAGCTCTGTTCAGTGGAAGCATTTGTACTGGATCAGGAAATAATAAGAAGAAATGAGTAAAAAAGTAAGAGAAAGAACAATCAAAGACAAGGAGATTTTTTTTTTCTTTTATGGACTTTCCAGCTTTGAACCTAGTTTTTTCTGTCTCTTGTTTGATCTTATATTACCAAAATTTAATCTTCTTGTGTGCTCAAGAGACCATTAACCTCTTTACCCAGACTGTGGAAAAAAGGCAAAACAGAAAAAAATGGCATTTGTAAGAGAAGACGAGGTTGTCAGATTTTATTTTTATTGTAGAGTTGTTTTGCTGGTATGAGAGTATAGAAGCAACCTTTAAAGATCAGGTTAAAGATTAGGACACATCCTTTTAATGTTAGATTTTACAACATAAAAACATGTAGTTGCTTGCATTTCATTAGGTAACACATGACTGAATCCCCGGAGACACCATCTTCTGTTCTCCAGAAGACATGGCTTCAGTCATGACTTCTTTTCCTCAAGCTCCCAACCATCAGTACTTAAAACATCTATTTATTACACTCAGGATATGAAATATACGTATAAAAATCAAATGTCAAGGTTTCTTCTGTTTGTTTTTAATTCCAAAGAAAGGCTCTCATTCTTTCTTGCGTGGGGATTTTGAGGAAGCTGACAAATAAATTACAAAGCTTGAGAAAATTGCTTCCAGACAACACTAGAAAAGAACAAAAAGGCACTGAAACCATTTGACTCAGCCTTGGTTTCTTCCAATGGGAAAAAAAAAAGATTTCCAGCTGGTCTCAGAAGCAGAAGGATCACACTTTAGAATGAACTGAGACCGGGATGTGTAAAATACAGGTTAAATGATAAAGCTTTGTTTGTGTGTATACATGTTTTTACATATAGAGATGTTCCAATGGAACATTTCCATTCTGGTAAGAAAAAAGTCATGTTTGAGGGGTTTTTAAAAGTTTTTACAATCAGCTCTTAGAAGGAAAATATATAGAAAAAATATATAAATACCATGGTTATACACTCTTCTGTATGTGGAGAGCTCTGTTAATATCTCCCACAGCTGTCTCTTCATATGATGTGTATTGGCAGCTCTGTGTTGCCAAACATGAGAAGTGCATCAGGGCATCGTTAGATCATTTAATGTATGCACCAAAACAAGCAATAGGGGAAGGGTTGCACATCTCCCTGCTGCATCAGTGTCCCTTGGCTTCTTCCTGCCGTGGCCTAAAATGCTAGATCATCTGGTTAACAGGTTGCTTGGCCAACTGTTTCTAGCAGATGTGAGTCAGAACACTCCAGAGATGCTTCACAACTACACAGCAGTGTTGCAACATACAGATCTGGTTGGGAGAGTATTTGTGGGAGACTGCTGCGAGAGCCTCATAGCCTGTGTACAAGACCTGACATGAGGCTTCCGCTAAATGGGCTTCTTCGTGAGAGGGTGGTCATATCAAGGAAGATGTTACTATGTTCAATATTTCAGTGGTAGCCTTTTCAGAGAAATTATACTATCATTTAGTATAAAAATATCATTATGTTTTAACCATAACCATGCTGAACACAGTATAAAATGCAGATGGAAGAGAAAGTGCCCACCCTGCCCAATGCACAGTATAGCTTCAGACAGAAATGCATACGTCTTGGAAGGTGGATGCATGATGAAGTGAAAGGACTTGTCCAAGCAGCTGGTCAGTGATACCACCAGGAATACATCTGCCTAATGCCACTCTCTAATGCCCCAGTTATTGACATACCGGACCAATCGTAGAGCTAAAACATGGTTCTTACTTACTAATGAAACCGTAAGAAGCTGTCTTATGCAGAACGTGTTCCAGTTTATGAAAGCATTGATTTGGATTGGGGGATTTAACTGTGATTTTCAAGCATAAAATTCAAACTATTGCTATATTTAAAATAAATGAAGTTGCAAATGAAAAATACATGTGTTGTCTCCTTACTAAGCTACGAAGGCAACTGAAAAGTGGAAGGTTTTCCTTTTAGCCAAGCCTTCTCAAACCAGGAATAAGTCCCAAAGAGAAACAGCAGGGTTGGCTCCTTCAAAAGCAAGGGCCTGAGGCAAAACGAGATCCTGGTAGTGCTGCTTTCATCTGGTTCAGCTCAAGCAAACAGACACACTTCTCAGCTGAGGAATGCGAGGCCATTGCCAGGGGGTCAAGTCCTGGGAGGGGAGCGTGGGCACTGCTCTTTCACTTCACTTTCACAGTGTGGTAGAAAAAAAGATATCCATGTACTTGCAGGCACGTGCCCACTCACATACATGCACAAACAGTATGTGCAGGCACAAGTTCTTTTCAATGTGTACCACGTTACCTAGCCTGTTTCACCTCCTTCTTTTTTTTTTTTTTTTTTTTTTTTTTTTTTTTTTTTTTTTTTTTCAATCCCGCTAAGGCAGATTTTTT